>NKCK01000040.1:0-234218 GCA_003946995.1 Fusarium oligoseptatum | reverse complement strand
TTATATTTTTAAATTTTATTTTTTATTAAGGCTTAATTTTTATATCTTAGGTATTTATTATAATATATTATTTATTATATTTTTTATTATAAATAACTAAGATTTTTATAATTATAAATAATTATTTTAATAAATAAAAATAAAAAAAAAATAAAAATATTAATAATTAATTAAAGAAATAATATAAATTTTTTATTTTTTTAGGGATAATAAAAAGTATTATTTTATATAAAAATATATTTTTTATTTAATTTTTTATAGCTATTATTATAGAAGTAAAAAAAACTAGGTTATAGTCTTTTATAGTATTAGGTTTTAATATTATTATATATTAATAGCTATATTTTTTATTATTATAGCTAATGGCTTTGATATTATTGCAGCCTATAATAACTTCCCTCCAGAGTGCCGTCATGGACGAGGCTGCGCCTGTTTTCAACGGTTCGTCCGCGATCGGAACCGCGAACGTTTCCTACTCGAGGTTTGATGTGATCGATAAAGACCAGCCCATCGAAGAAGAGAGCATGCCGGAGTACAACGCCGACCACTTTTACCCAGTGCGCTTGGGTGAGGTCTTCAATGACAGGTTTCAGACTGTAGCCAAACTAGGCTACGGTTCCTCCTCGACCATATGGCTTGCACGCGACCTTGAGTGAGTATCTCGTGGACGAGCATAGCATGTCTAACAGTCAAGACAGAGAACACCAGTACGTAGCTCTCAAAGTCTACATCCACAACTCGGTTCAGCACCGTGAGCTCCCATTCTACAAACACCTGAACACACTCGTACCCAGCAACCACGTGGGAGCCGACAACGTCAGGAAACTGTTGGACTCTTTTCAAGTCTCTGGTCCTCATGGAAGCCATGTCGTTCTCGCTCTCCAGGTCTCCCAAATGAGTTTGCGTGATATGGACACTGTGTTCATGAAGGGTCGTGGCTTTGAAGAGGACTTTGTCAAAAGCGCCATCAAGGAGCTTCTCCAGGCCGTCGATTTCCTTCATACAGAGGCTAAGGCCGTTCATACTGGTATACAATCCTCTCCCTTCTCACTTCCTTCTTCTTACACACTCCGAATTGTACTAACTGGCTGATCCATCAGATATCCATCCTGGAAACCTCCTCCTTGGTCTAGAGGATAACTCGCTCTTCAAGAAGCTCGAGGACAATGAATTTTCAGCCCCTGTTCCTCGCAAGGAACTGACAGACCGAAACATTTACCTCTCCCGTCTGATGAAGCCCAAGGTAGGGCCGCTTCTACTCTCTGACTTTGGGGAAGTCAGGCTTGGAGCGGGCCCTCACGCTGGTGATATCATGCCTATTATGTACAGAGCCCCAGAAACTCTATTATATATCCAATGGAGTTATCCCGTCGACATCTGGAGTGTTGGACTCACAGTGAGTTTATCGCTTTGTTTTTCCCCGTTCAATTCTACATGCTTATTCTTATTAGGCGTGGGATCTCCTCGAAGGTCGGACCCTCTTCAGCGCCCGCAAAGAAGATGGGAGCTTCTCAGATGGCGTTCACTTATCTGAGCTTATCGCTGCTCTAGGCTCGCCGCCCCCCGAGCTACTAAACCGGCATCGCAAGAGAGCGCTCGAGTATTGGGATGAAAATTGTATGTCTGTCAATATCAGCTTGCTACGTAAGATTACTAACCCTGCTTTCTCGTCTAGATAAATGGGATGAGTTCGTTCCCATTCCGATGGAAAAGACTTTGGAGGCGCTTGAAAGCAAGCTAGAGGACAAAACCAAGTTCCTTGCGTTCATGAGACGCGCTCTTTCCTGGGATCCCAATGATCGCCCGACAGCAAAGGAACTACTGCAAGATCCTTGGTTATTAAGCTAGATTTTTGAGCGGTTGCAGCACTTGCTTCACGGCGTCTTGCCTATTTTCTGTATATATACATCGAAATAGTGTGCTGGAGAATTCGTGGCTAGGTTTAGGCATTCAGATGATGCATCTATCAGGAGTCCGTCAACGGATGGGAAGGTGGCGGCCCCGTGTCTATAAGACGCACTCTAGAGTAGTAGTAGACTACCTTGAGCTGGCTCTGAGGACGGAGAAAAGACAATTCAACCTGATGAAACCATGATCGTATTCACATGCTCCTACCCAGCCTCAAGTATAGCAAATTTTGCAAAAGTCTATTAAGCAAGCTACTCTATAAGTGCCTTTGAACTAGAAATCTATGTATTCCCCGTTAGTACCTATTCACAAACGGCTCGTGAAGGAGCGAATGTTCCTAAAAGCATCCTCTGCAAAGATATCCGCATGATCAGACTTGATCATGTCAGCAGCCTAGGCCATGGGTCAGCATAATGTTCAGAACCAGAATGATTTGTTCTTACCTTCTCTCCAATCATATAGACAGAGTTTTGGATACGGCAATCAGGGATGACCGGAATGACGGAAGCATCAACGACACGGAGGTTCTTGACACCGTGGACGCGAAGACGAGAGTCAACAACACCCTGCTGGATGCTCTTGGAAAGACGGCAGGTACCACAAGGATCTATGAAATATGTTAGCGGTGTTACATGCTCTTGCACGCGGTATACTCACGGAAACCAGTCTGGCTACGATCAAGAACAGCCCTCTTCATTTCGGCGTCTGACTCAAGAGGCATTCGCCAAGGATACTCCCCGACAACGATATCCTTGAATCCCGCGCCGTTAGTGAGGACATCGTAAGTCCAGCGAACACCCTCTCGCATAGCCAGAATATCCAAATCGTTGGCAAAGAAGTTGAGGTTGATGTTGGGCTGGACCAGTGGGTCGGCGCTGTTCAGAGTGACCTCACCCTCGGATAGCGGTCGGAGAAGGTCAACAATAACCGTCATGTAGTTTCCCTTCTCCGGGACAGGGTAATGCCACTGAAAGGCGGTGCTGAACATGCCAACAAAGTCAAGCTCAAAATGAGGTTGACCAGCAGGACCAAATGGATCAAGACCACCGTTGGCAGCCTTGGCCTCGCGGTAAGCCTGATGCTTCTCGAGGCGCTCATCAATTCGAGGGAAGCCGACAAGCTCAAGAAGGCCAGAGCCGATAGGACCAGTCTTGTCGCGCTTATACTGAGCAACAGCAGCGCTGTTGGTGGTACCTTCACGGAGGATGTAATCCTCGAGACCAAAGCCGTCCTTGACCTTGAGGACGAAGGGAACAATGGGGTGGTCCAGGAGATGCTGGCCAACGTGGGGAGAGTCAACCTTGACATTAACTCCGTTCTTGGATAGTTCCTTGGCGGGACCAACACCAGAGAGCATCAGCAGCTTAGGAGTCTCGAAAACACCCTGAGACAGGATGACCTCGCGGCTAGCGTAGACGCTGAGCTCATGGTTATTGGCAGGGTTGATGACGGTAACACCAAGACAGGCATTGGTATGAGGATCAATGATCAACTGCTTCGACTGGACTCCGTAGAGGATGCTGACATTGGGCTTATTCTTAAGGTAGAGGAAGCTGCCCTGACGCTGACCACCGTGGATGGTATCAACGCAGTGGGTAAGACCTCGCATCTCGCCGTCGTAAATGTTCTCGGTGAGGACTTCACCCTTAGAGACCCAGGCCTGAGTCAGAGCGTCTCGCCAGGGTTGCATCTCCGGGACCAGATCAGCGTGGGCAATCTGGATGGGGCCACCGGTACCAATCTTCTTCAGCTCGGCAGGGTAAAGCTTCTCTTCGTCGTGGTAGGTTGCACACTTGCGAAGGTAATCGACGCAACCGTCCCAATTCCACTCAGGACCACCAAACTCCTCCCAATCATCAAAAGTAGGCTTTGAGCCAGGAATCCAAGTAAAGTAGTTGGCACAAGATGATCCACCGAGGGCCTTGCCACGGGTATTAGGCTTCTCAATCCTCTCGTAGTCATCTCGCTTGATCATTGTCGACTTGTACGCCCAATCATGCTTGCTGCCGCGCAGGTTGAAGGCCTGAGAGGGGGTGGTGATTTCGGGAACCTGGTGAGGGTTGGGAATACCGGCTTCGACCACGAGGATGCGGACGTTGGGGTTTTCGGCGAGACGACCGGCAACCGCGTTGCCAGCGGTGCCGCCACCGACGACGATGAAGTCGTACTCGTTTCCGTTGGCGACGAAAGCCATGATTGAATGTCTATTGGAACGTGGTGGAAGAGGTTGGGGGGGTGAAAGTAATTAAGTTGTGAGAGTGGTGAAGTAGTGAAAGTATTTGAGTTATAGTAGCTGGGAGTTGTAGAGGTGATGATGTTGTGCAAGCTTGAGAAGCTGTTGATGATGGACAAGTTGAAAAACACCGGCAATGCGAGATACTATATACTTGAGATGCCGCCATTTCATCCTTCGCAAGTCAAATCTCATCAACTCAGTCATCGTGGAGTTGCAAAACGCAATTCGGCAAGCCATCCGTTGAACCCCGGTCAATCCGAACCCTCTATCATGGTGTTTTCGACTTTGCACGGCATCAAAAACACTCACCGAACCAACTCCGAGTTCCTATTCCCGCAAGAAATTCTTTAGTCGGGTCATCGGCATGTGTACGTACTGATCTCCATGCGACGCCGTTGTGCCGTTAGACCCTTGTGACGTCAGGGCGGCCGAAAAGGGTAGTACTACGAAGGGTCCAGTAGCTGTCCGTTGCGGGTTTCTATTGGACAGGTAGTGTTACTAAGGCCAGCCATGGGGCGCCGGTCTACCCGTCGCCACGCAACCCCGGACTGTTATTGCCGGCGTGCACCTGAAGGAATAGCTCTAGAAGCGCTTCTACGATTCAATGCGATAATTATCTGAGCCGTGAAAGCGAAAAACTCTTGGCTTGTCGTATCTTGCCGAACTCCGGGTGATCCATTATCTGCTGCGCAAGCTGAAGCGTCTAGCGCATCGTCTATCGCGGTTATCTCGGCATTCATACCCTGGAGCCCTAGATTGTCTTGTCAGCTTGAAAACTTGATTCGTTATTGGTCCGAGAAGAGTTGAATCTGCACAACAATGATGATCTTGAAGAGTATAATAGCCTCCAATGTTGGTGTCAGACTCTTTTCCAGAATCATTTTCTTATTTCAAGATCACAAGCAGAGAAATCTTTGCATTACATACGTTTTACTTGTAAATCTTGAGCTCATCAGTCAGACATAATCACCATGTCAAGACCCGTTTATACCTTGGCTGAAGGCACGTTTAAGACATTTACTGAAATGCTCAGTTTCTAACTCCCTTCAAGGCCAACCACTTCGAGATCCCTCGGTCAGCACCACTCTGCCAACTTTTGGTGGTGGTGGCATCACCACTTTAGGAGACACCCTTCTCCTTGAGACGCTGGCCCATTTCAGCCGGGAGCGCATTCCGGAGAGGTGCGAAACAACCACAATATCTCTTAGTCTATCTAACGTCCATGTAGAGTCGTACATGCCAAAGCGTCGGGCGCCTGGGGTGAATTCGAAGTCACTAATAAGGACATTGCTCAGCTCACTTGTGCCAAGTTCCTTGACACTGTCGGAAAGAAGACGCGAGTTCTCTTCCGCCTTAGCACCACTGGCGGTGAGAAGGGTAGTGCAGACACAGTTCGCGATGTGAGAGGCTTCTCTGTCAAGTTTTACACAGAAGAGGGTAACCATGACATTGTCGGAAACCATATTGTGTGTTTGGTATCTTCCCCTATTGCATGAGCCTATTCTAACCTGCAAAGCCTGTGTTCTTTATCCGCGACCCGATGCGCTTTCCATCACTCAACCGCAGCCACAAGAAGCATCCCGCTACTAACAGGCCGGATGCAACTATGGTAAGTATTTCTCCAAGTCCTTCTCTTCTCAATCCATCTAATTCCTATCCCCAGTTCTGGGACTTTCACGTCAACCAGCCCGAAAGTGTCCACGCATTGATGCACCTCTTTGGCACCCGCGGACTCCCAGACTCAATCCGTCGTGTCACAGGTTTTGGAGTCCATACCTTCAAACTGGTCGACAATCAAGGCCGCTTCCGATACTGCAAGTTTCATTTCCGTCCTGAAAGCGGCCAAACCCATTTTGCTTCTGCCGAGGAGGCTGAGAGGAAGGCCGGCGCCAACCCTGACCACCACAATCAAGATCTCTGGGAAGCTATTGCCCGTGGGGAATATCCCGTCTGGAAGCTGTATGTTCAGATCATGGAACCTGAGCAGGCTGAGACTTTTGGTCGGGCTTTGTTCGACATTACCAAGGTTTGGTCACACAAGGAATTTCCTTTGATCGAAGTTGGTAAAATGACGCTGAATAAGAACGTAAGTCACAATCGGTCAATGAGAGGAAAAGGCCGCTGACACCTACGGTTAGCCCGACAACTACTTCGCCGATATTGAACAAGCTGCATTTTCCCCCTCCAATATGGTTCCAGGCATCGCCATGACTCCAGACCCCAGTAAGACTTAGCCTACCCCTTCGACTACCAGTCATCTTACCATCTACAGTGCTACAAGCTCGAATGTTTGCCTACCCCGACGCTCAGAGGTACCGCCTCGGAGTCAACTACACCCAGCTACCCTCCAACCGTACCATCGCCCCCGTCTACGCACCATACCAACGTGACGGCATAACCGTCACCAAGAACTACGGAGGAGATCCAAACTATGTCCGAAGCACCCTGAGCCCCGGGATATCCTCTACAGCCATGACCCAGATAACACACCATGAGCGGGTGTCACCCACTGCGGTCCTCGGGTTGAATGAGATTCCGGTCGATGAACAAGATTATGTTCAACCTCAAGATCTGTGGAGGAGAGTATTTGATGAAGAGGAGAGGGTCCAGTGGATTGAAACAGTTACTGGTGCCCTGGAGGGCGTGCCGGCTGCGTTGAGGCAGGCTGTTGTGGAAATGTTTTCCAAGGTTGATCCTGTGATTGGACAACGGATGATGGCCAAGTTCAAGGAGAATGCTACTCACCTGTAGGTTCTTTAGATAGACTGGGCAAGGAGACGTTGAATAATAGATTTCTATTCTACCTAATAGTTTTAATCACCGACTGGTGTCACTGATTAAAGCATCCATATCCGGGTACAGGGAAGATTTATAGATTACCACAAATCAGCTATTGTGTCTGCCAGGCCGAGGTCTTTCTGGGTTCCACATCCAATGAGACATTATCTGCGCTCCATCAAGACGACTCTGTCCCCCGTCCCCTATCAACCAGAGACAGCGATACTGATATTGTCCAGGCCAAACAGCTTGCTTAAAGCACAAGAGTGATGCCGGTAATGGGTTATTTGGCAACTCCTCGGGACCGATGAACATGCAGCCATCCCATCACGCAATCAACTCTCCTACCTGCCATTGACGGATCAAGTGTCAACCATCTTCAACGGACGCTAACCGGTTCAAGTGGAACCCCCGCCGGGTATTCCGGGAATTCACGACACCCCCCTGTGCCTTGCATCACATTTTGCTTTGGCGGAACCGGGACCAATGTGCCGGGGGCGTTCTGTTCCAATGCGAGCATTCAGATCGTGTTACTAAGGCGTCTATATGTAGAAGGTGACTGGCTCATGGGGAACTGGGTGCATTAGTCTGGAGTCAAGCTGAGTATAAGAAACCAACAGTAGGCCGCGCAAACCACTCAAACCTCGACCCTTCAAACAGGGTTACATTTCTCAAATCATGGCTCCCGTATTGTCGTTGATTGCCCTCAGCTTTACAGCTTTGGCTGTGCTGCTCCTGGCCAAATTCTCCAAGATTGGCCAGCGGCCACCAGGCCTTCCCCCTGGTCCACCAACAATACCACTTCTGGGCAATTTACATCTGGTATGTCCAAGAGAAACTGGCGGTTTTGACGTCTCTCTAATCGATTCAGATGCCAACCAAAAGGCCTCATGTACAGTTTCAAAAATGGGCCAAACAATACGGGTGAGCATTTAGCCCACGTTCCCACCTCACGCTCGCTAATATTGCTCAAGGCCGATATATTCACTTATCCTGGGCACCAAAATCATGATTGTACTGTCATCGGATGAGGCAGTCAAAGATTTGTTGGACAAGAGGAGCGCAATATACTCAGATCGGCCTGATATGTATATAGGCCAGCGTATCGCCAGCGGCGGCCTCAGACTCGTCCTCATGGTAGGCATCCTGTCTTCAACCGTCTCATTCTGTTTTGCTAATATCATCGATAGAGGTACGGGAGTAACTGGCGGATGATTCATCGCATGATACACAAAGCCTTGAACATCACGGTCGCGGCAACCTATTTACCTTACCAAGATCTCGAGAACAAAGTTCTCTTGACTAACCTCCTAGACACGCCAGACGACTTACTGCCTCACATCAGGCGTGCTTCTTATTCTCTTTCCACTCAGATGATATTCGGATTTCGGTGCATCAGCAATCAGGACCCAAAGCTTCTCCAGCTTTTCCATGTATGCCGCATCCCACCAGGTCAAGATGTTGCTAACATGTCGCAGGGCTTCGATAAATGGAGCGCCTTGTCTGGAAGTGCCAGCGCCCAGCTAGCCGATCTCTATCCTGCTCTCCAGAAGCTTCCCGACTTTATCGCACCCAACGTCAGCTACGCAAAGAAGCTGCACCAGGCTGAGAAGAAGATGTATCTTGGTCACTGGGCGAGGACAAAGCAGGCAATTGTGGACGGTCGTGGACTCGTATGCCAATCTTACTCCCTAGGGTATTTCCAGCTAACCCTGTCTCACAGCCATGCTTCTGCAACGATATTTACCGCGCTCAGTTGACCGAGGGGTTCTCCGATGATGCCGCCGGTTACATTAGTGGGTCACTACTAGATGCCGGGTCAGATTCCACCGCCTCGACACTCTATGGCTTCATCCTGGCAATGCTCATCTGGCCCGAAGTTCAGAAGAGAGGCCAGGAAGAAGTTGATCGTGTTGTCGGGCAAGATCGCCTACCCACCATGGAAGACTATGACCAGCTGCCTTTTTGTTCGTTGTTGTATTAAGGAGACTCTACGGTGGATGCCTACTGTTGTTCTCGGTGTGCCACACAACGTGACCAAAGACGATAGTTATCAAGGCTATCAAATTCCCAAGAATTCTTCAATCATCAACAATGTCTGGTAAGTAGTTGGAATATTCTCTACACCATGATCTCCATATCTAATCATCCGAACTAGGGCAATTCACATGGATGAGACGCGATCTCCGGAGCCGCGCGTCTTCAACCCAGATCGTTTTAAAGACATTCCGTCAACTCTCTACCAATCCGTCATCGGAGATGTTGCAAAACGCGACAATTTCGTCTTTGGTGCCGGACGCCGCCTCTGCCAGGGCATCCATATCGCTGAACGATCGCTCTTTCTGGCCATCTCGCGATTCTTCTGGGGCTTCAATTTTTCAGCAGCCAAAGATGAACATGGAAACCCTGTCCAGTATGACGCTGAGGACTTGGTTGGGGGTATTACCGTTCAACCTGCAGACTTTCCTGCCGTTATTGAAGCACGATCTAAGCGCAGGGCGGATATCATCAGGGAAGAGGCGCAGGAGAGTGAGAAGTCGCTTGATCCGGAGACTTTACAATGGATCAAGGTGCCAGAGGGAATGGTGTTTGACAACGAATAGGAGAGAAAGAGTGATAATGGGGGGTCTCCATATGTATGTTTGAAGTATCTTTCATATTTTTTGAGTACGTTGTCGTGCTGAAGCAAAGGTTCACAATGAATTCCACCGCCCAGGTTCTGAAACAATGGCATCTAGACGAGCATGCTTGATTTAATCTGAATGTCAGATACCAGGTATCAAATCGAAGTACTCCCTAATCCATACCAGGCTGAGCCGTTTTTGAAACATGTTCAACATTTCCAGTTCCACAACCACCTTGACACTTTGCTGAACCCATACCCATCAAGTACTAGAGTCCTCGGGTCGGTTTCAGAAGACTTATTAACTCTTACCCCACCCTCGTGGCCAGTCTTCTTTGCGATGATTCTGGAGAGGGCACTCATGAAGCTTCACAAAGCGTCCAGGTGTCGAATCTCCGGTGGCCTTTGCACACTCTCTGCAAATGACATGACCACATGGCAGGCTATGCTCTGGGACACCATGTAGGCAAACCAGACAGACCAAGTGACTAACTCGCCTATCAATACCACCAACAGACCTGTAAAAGTTCCGCGCTTTCTCCAGGTGAGTCCCGGATGCCTGCTTGTAGCCGCCACCGGGGCGCTTGAACCTGGACTTCAGTTGATCGAAAGCTTTTACAACTAAATGATGAAACTTCATTTTCAGCTCCAATAATGAATGCCTCGCTGAATGATCGCCTCTTGCGACAGCCTTGCGTCCTTGGTGGTGTGGGTGTCCAGAGGGTGCATTGACACACTGCTGGTATCCCTCTGGTGTCCCGATGTGGTAGTTGCAAGGCCAGAATTTCCTCCAATATTGCTTTATGGACTCTTCATATTCCTCCTGGACCTGCTGTGTGATTCTGCAGTCTATCGAAAACTCAGCCAGGATCTCTCAAAAAGTTTCAATCTCGAATCGACAAACAGCAGGGTTCTTACCGGCCTGTTTTGTCCTCACACAATTGAGAAAAATACAAGAGGCAACAAAGTCGCTGATATCAACCCACAGATCTATACCAGCGCGAGACAGATCTCTATGCCCTCGGGCCATTCGCGCAAGGTTGAATATGGACCAAGCGAAGTTGGGTGGGGAACTTTGAAGATCAACCCATGCATCGGAAAAGTTGAATGGAGTTTCGCACTTGGATGCAAAATGTGCGAATGCCTTGCGAACAAACAGAGGGAGAGTGGCGGCATTCCAATCCATCGACGTCACGTGTCTCCGGTTCTTGGACTGGAGGCACAGTTCAGTGATTCTAGCATGAAGCTTCTCTATTTGCAGGCGCATTATTCTTGGGCGTTGGCTGCTGGGAAGGTGCACAACACTAACCGAGTAATAGTAACAACGGAGAAGATCCTCTGCCGAAGAAATAGGTCCTTGTTGGGTCTTCCAGTACTGGATATACGGTTGCAGTGCCTTGTTCTTGGAAAAATCCCGGAGGCCTGCGAAAAACGACTCTTTCGCACCCCTGAGGTGGTACTCGTGGGGGTCGACTTGATCATCCCAGTTAAAAAAGGCAATGATAGCACTTGGAAGAGCTGGCTTGTTGTATGACTGCACCATGGCGCTGTGCCCCCATTTCACTAACTGGAGAATCGTGTCACCAGGCCGACTGGGTAGGAATTGTTTAGTCGCTTGTCGCTTTATTCAAGAAAGACAGGAGTTGCTTACATTCTGTTGAATGGAAAGACGACCACATCCGAAAAGATGTAGAGAATCCTCGGAAATAGAGTCCTTATAATATCTTTTTCTAGTCCAGGCGCCTTTGGGCATCTTACTCCAGATGATGTCTTGAGAATTGAGCTCCGACATTTGGGAGGTGCGTGACAGAGGATCTCTGGAAGCTGAAGCACCAACCTGAAACTTTTTCATCTCGGTAGGAATATCATCTCGGTTCATTCCCTCGGATTCGGCATACAGAATAGGGCTTCTAGTCTGGAACGTCCGGGGATCGACGTAGAGGTGGACGTTGGAGGACGTTGACTGGAGGGATCCCGGGTCACCCACCACCGGAGTCTTGAAGTGGTTCGTAGGAAAAGAGTTGGAAAACTGCAAACATGTGAGAATGATCAGAGCACAGAAAACTCCATTCAAACCGTTGAGTGAACACACCTTAGACAACAAGCCGATCAACGTGCTCTTTCCCGACCCTAGTAGAGATTAGCAAATGATATTAGGAGTATGCAACACGCACCTGTTTCACCAACAAAGGAGACCAAGCGCGGGTAAATACCATACTTAGAGCTCCCAAAGGAGTCCAGTATAAGGTTATATGCATGGCCCTCGACAAGCGAGTAGTCTCCAGCTTTGTTTTTGCGCCTAACGCCAAACCACTCGTTGCCGTCATCAATCTGGCGCAGATACGGGGCCCGGCATCGTTTTATTGCATCTTTCAAAAGAGGCCACTCGTCGAGTCTAACCTTGAGTGTAGAATGCACAATGATGGCGTCGTTCGGCCTGGTCTGGTCATGACCTGGTTCTAGGATTCTATGCTTCATCATAAACCAGCAATCTCGGCAGAGCATCTCATCACATCGCATGCAATAACGGTATGGTCCTGGATGAGCCGCATGCTCGGAACACTGGGCCCCTTCCCACAGGACCGCGTCGGGTAGCGTCGGGAACGTCGAAAAAGACCGAGAGTATGTCCTTATGGTTAGCTTTCAACCTTGTATATACACAAAAAGTTGACCTACTTATTAGTGAGTGTAGGTTTTGTGGGGGCGCTCATTATTCTTTGTGAATGACCTTTAGGGCAACTAAGAAGGCGTTGTTTCTGAAAGGAATGGCAGTTGGGTCGAGAGACCAAAAATGATATCACCCAGTAAGGGGGAAGAGTATTATTTATAGACGTCGTTTTCAAGCACCAATACTATGCAGTCAGCAACTTAGCTGCAGTGTGACAGCCAAATGGCTTTGATTTGCAAGTTGGTCTCAGGTAGTTCAGCTGAGCGGGGGTTGAAAAGCAGGCTCTGAATGTGCACCACAAATTCACGTCCATTTTAACTGAAATTACGCCTTGGGCGTGCTGTGGCAGCAGCACCATCTCAGCTTGCTGTAGGTCTTGCCAGGGGCGTTAAGGGTAGCCAGAAGGGGCTGCGATTCGTCATTGGACAAGACACAGCCGCCAAGATTTCAAAAGGGATCATAACTGAGGCCTCGCTCATTAGGCATAAATTCGTTTATAGGGGACAGATAAGCTGTCATGGCCAGTTATCTGCTTGAAAGGTGCAGCCTCCCCCAATTTAGTAGTTCTCATGTGATGCAGGTGCATTTCTGGCGCTCAGGGGGGCTGGTCGGTCGACCGGGACATACAGACAGAAGCAACGGAACATTTTCTCACCCAGCCGGTAGCCCAATGGAAAAACTTGTTAAATTATGCGCCTCTTGTAACTTACTGCGCTTTTTCGAGTGTAAGTTGGTGGTCAGCAGTATGCCCACCGCGCCATTAAAAATGAAAACATCATTAAAGCAATTAATATTGCACTCCAGACACTTTTCAAAACCTGGTTCAACAACGGTACAAATGGTAAAAAGTCGTCCTCATCAAGCGATGTTAAATAGAGAAAACATATCACAATAGAACTAGGCATTCTAAAACCTTCCGAGACATTTCCACGGTTCATCTGACTTGTATCATTTATTCCAATGTCAGCAAGTCTACACGGCCTTATCATGTCTTGAGGCCAGCCGATGCGCCTTCTTATCCTCGTAAACCTGTCTCATCACCCGTCTAATTGTGTGAACCGCATACAAGCAAACATTTGCCTCTGAAGTCGCCAGCAAGCCCTTGATTTGATCCGGTGTCCACATAAGATTGTATGACGTAGAAAAAGACGCCGTCTATGACAACTTATCAGTATGATGATTAGTACCATGGAAGTAAAACTTACTGAGGGATTGAAACCTGGATTTACGCCGTTTGGTAACAGAGGGCAGTAAATGATATAAATCTGCTGGCCGTTTCGCCTTGTTCCTTGAAAGACTTTGGCATAGTGGTTTATGTAATTCGCTTCAATCTCAGAACCATTTGCTGTGACGTTCTGGGAGTTGAAACGAGTGTCTTGATCCGGCTGATGAAACATTCCTGTTTCCTCTCCGAGTTTGATATGAAAGTCGGTCGCAAATTGGTGCAAACGCTGAATTGCTGCCCCTGTGTGAACATCCGACGAAGTGTCAAAGGCAATAAAGATGTCGACACCTCGCTCTGGTCGAGCTAAGATGTGATTGGGCAGATTATTGGACATTCCGCTATCCATCAGTCGAGTGCGTCCTTGGGCCTCCCACAGCACGTCAGCGGACGAATGTTCTACCGCCGAGACATCAGCCATGGACCGAGTGCCGTCACAAACTGTGTTCTTCTCATGATAAACCTTTGCTCTTTCTGGGCCATGCAGGGGTAGCTCAGGAGTGTATGCCCTTGCCCTAACTGGCCTCTGCAGGCCATAAAAGGGGTTCGGATCATGGCCTGCGCGGATGGGATTTCCCCACAAACCCTCCCACCTCTTCATGCTCAAAAAGCTGTTCAGAAGAGACAAAATTCGTGCCATTATTGTACCCTTGGCCATAGTTGCCAACAGGGTCGATATGTATCCCGTCAAAGGCCCTGCAGGGGCGCTCGTGCATTGACCCAGGAGTAGAGAGAACGACTGCTCCGGGCGTCGATCGATCGAGTGGCCTGATATAAACGTGCGACCCCATGCCCAGGTGGGGATGTATCGACTGAGGTCTGGGCTTCCGATCTCCAGGGGTGAAATCTCGAACCACTGAAATTGTCGATTAGGCCGAGGCTTGATATCGACGGCCCTCTCGGCTGGCGCAGCGGCAGTGATGGAAGAGTTCTCCGGGTTCTTTTTCTATCCTCCCTTTGGCACGCAATGTCTTGGCAGACGATGTCGAGTAAACATCTTGTTTTGGTGCGTATGAGAACCTCGGCACCCGTCTGACGGCAGTGAGGATTGGCATCGGTTCTAGTCCTTTGTCAATTCCAGAGCGATGCCAGATTTTTGACCATTGAAAGGTAGCCCGACTTAGTCCCCCCTTTGGTTCTCGAGACAAGAGTTGATAGGTCGTTGTCAATGTGGCATAGAGATCCATGATGCCCAATCCGATGATGCTGGTCTGCGCCTTTCTCGCCAGGGGGCCGATGAGAAAGTAGACACCCCTCTTGCTTCGAGCAACCATGTCAAGAGCCCGGATGCTCATGGGATGTGCCAACTCACTCGCCACAGTGAGGTAGTGTTGCACAAGCCTTGAGATGTCGTGACGGGCAATAGTGTAGTAGGCTGCTAGTGTCCAGCAACTTCCACTCACGCCTGCAACCCAAGTGATACAATCCCAGAGATGAAGCTTCTTTGCAGCATAGATGAAGCCAGTAAGGCCGTACATGGCTCTATAGCCTCCTCCTGATCCCCCTAGAGCAACAAGCGGGACATCTCTGGGATCGACTTTCTCTCCCGGGGGAAGATCGAGGAAGCGATGAAGCGAATCATCACCTGCCGAGGATATTTTTCGTTTGCGCAATTCGATGAAACTCAGCTCTTTGTAATGCAGAGAAGACCCATTTCGAACTTGAGCATCCCATTGAAGTTCCGGATACGTATTGAGATCTTGATCATCGCGCTTCAGCAGCGCCTTGACCTGAGCCAAGTCAACTGCTCTGCCATACCACCTCCCAACGATGTGTGCGACTCGCTTGAGAGTGGTAGAAGGGACTGGCGACGCAGAGTCGGCACGCCTGTCAACGATATTCCCAGTCTGATCCCGGGGCCTGGGTATGCGATGCGGGCTCGGCTTTGTTGTCAAGATGCCTTGGGTATGGATTCGAGGCCTTTGATTGGCGAGATGGAACCTCGAAGTGACAGGCGTGGCTTGAAATAAAGTGACCAAGGCACAGAGACAATAAATTTTGACGTACAGGTAAGTAGGAGATTGACGAAAAGACGTCAAGATGACCATCTTGTCTGCGCATGGCTTTGTCTACATGAGAGAAACAAAGACAAAAGAGTCAAGAATGAGCCATTTGTAAAAGAAGCGTCTGCATTCGCTGACGAATTCGAAGGCGTCGATGCAGCCAGAGATGGTTGCGCATGGCGCCCACGTGGGAGTTGATTGGCGTTTTTCATTTCCGTGTCGTTTCCGCATTTGCCTCACCACTCACAACGAGTACACATGCGTAGGTGAGGGTTCTTTGAGGCGACTGTGAAACAGAGGTAATTCTAGATGCATTTCAACGATATATCCAAGTCAAGGGGTGCCATTTCATCCTAGCAGATGCAAGTGAAAGTCTCATCGCGAGGGCCATCCCATGCTCTTTACAGTGAGTGCCATTCACCAAGTTCTCATCTCAGTGATACACCAACCAACCAATCTCATAATCCCTCGGGGGTAATAAATCACAGCATCGCCTTATGATGAATGAACATGGCTATGTTCAAACAGACCCAGCGTGCGAATCTCAACTTTCGTCAATGGGGGATGAAGATGATTGGGCGGCTTCGAATGAGATGCCCTTAGCTCAATCAATCGCTGAATCGAGCGCAGCTTATCAAGGCCAGACTAACCAAATGCATCAGATATAACTATACAAGCTTTACCACCCCAGTCTTCTCATCTAAGTCCTCGTACCGCTATGGCTAATACGGCATCTTAGCCTGGCGCTTCGGCCGAATCCCAAGTCCGAAATAGATGCACTATCGATTTTGATGGATAACGTCCCCCCTGTCGCCCCAATCAAGAGATAGGCTAGAAGGGTAGTAGAACAATAGTCTCAAGCCACCCCCTAGCTGACGAATGCCCATTTCAGCCATTCTGAATAAATTCAGTGGTTTATCCAGTCTCATTTGCAGAATCTTTCCGACTTTATCGAAACCTCTTGACGCCATGGCTCTTCGCGAGGTTCTTGCTGCTTGTGCAGCTCTTGCTCTGGTGGGCGTCGACGCAAGCCGCTGTAGGCCCCATTCTAGCCACGCGATCTCTTCGTCAACCGTGATCGAATCATCAACCGTTGTGGCGTCGTCTTCTGCCACCGAGTCGTCAACTGCCTCGACTACTGTATCTGAGGAGGCGTCCTCGTCAACGACCGTGTCCGAAGAAGCATCATCATCGACAACTGAGACCAGCGAGGCCTCATCATCAACTGTCGAGAGCAGCGCTACCAGCACCACTGCCGCTCCCACATCAACCGGCTATCTTTCCAATCCCGGTTTTGAAAACAATGGAGCTAGCTGGACGCTAACTGGAGGCGGCGGCATCAACGACCAGAACTTGTATCACGATGCTGTCGGCGCTGCGTGAGTTTCTACAAAGCTTTCTCTACGCCAACAATTTACTAACACAGAGATGCAGTTATCTATATGTTGAGGCAACCGGAAAGGAAGCAGCAGGCACCATCTCTACCCCTCTCAGGAACCTCATCCCCGGACAAAGCTACCGTGCTTCCATGTACTGGCGGCTCAATTGGTTCGCCCCCGCCGACGTGTGCTCCTACGTCTTCTACATTGACGACCAAGACTCTACATACGCGGTTCAGCAAACAAACGGCTGGGTGCAGCTTTCGACGGGTTTTACGGCACCCAAGGCTGATCCAGAGCTCAAGATTCAGCTGTGGTGCTCGGCCATTCCTGATAATGGAGAGAGTGACTGGGAACCGTTGGTCAGCGCCTATATCGATGATGTGGCAATCGTTGAGGTGAACTAGAGGAGGACGATAAGACATGTCGAATAATCACTGGCTTTAAGAGTCATAATGACACCGAGTTATACCTATAGCGAATAGCATTATTACAAAGAATGCCATCACTTTGTGGCAAGTATCTCCAGAGAGTGGCAACCCACCAAATCCAGCCTTGATAAGATACAACAACAGCTACCAAGATAACAACATTATGCAAGATATGCCGTACCTAGCCGACAAATGCTCAACAAAATTCGCCAAGAAACCGTGCCACCAAGCTTTCTTGGCCTTGTGGAAACCCAAGAAAAATCTCGGCAAAAGGTGACGGCAGTGGCCATATCTTGGCAAGACCCGCGTGCCAACGTAGGATTTGTAATGCAGATCCGGCCTTGGCTGGTAGTATTCTTTGATCACTGTAATGCATAATGCAACCTCTATTGGGAAATACTTCCGAAGCCGATATCTCTGTGGAACCTCAAGAGATCTTTTGGAAAGAAAAAGCGAAATGTTGTGTCATTTCGGATGCTGTGACCCCTAACAACCTCACTTCCCCTGAATCACAACAGATGAGAAACGATTTTTTCGGGTGACAGTGGAAATTTATATGACGATCTAGTCCATCTGATATGTACAACATCCAGCTCCCGAGTTTCAATATCAAATCCCGTCGATAACGTAGAGGAGCCCGATATGTACAAGAAATGCGTTATAAAAAAAGAATACCCAAATCCCAGTTCTCCATCCCATGCATATCCCTGTATCCCTCGCCAACTCCACTAGCAATCATGATAAAGGGCCGACGAGAGCTTCATTGCGAACAAGTACGTGCGTGCGCGTGTGTGTGCATCGCTTAGATGGTAAAGCGGAAGCGGGGGCTGCGCTCACCCATCATGTCAATCTCATCCTCAGTCTTGCCCTCCATGAGGTGATCCTGCTTGCCCTGGTCACGGAGCTTGTTCTGGCGCTTGAAGTGGAGGTGCAGGATGATGTTGAGGAGGAGGGAGAAGGCGAGCATGCCGATACTGGCACCATAGCCGGGACGGAAGTGAGGCTTGTCCTTGTTGGAAAAGAGGAAGGGAGAGGCCACACCAGAGGCGTTACCGACAGTCAGGTGCATGCCGGTAGAGAAGGCTCGCTTGCCGTAGCGGGGATTGTTGGAGGGCACCCAGGCGAAGGAGATACCAGAAGACAGGAAGATGCCGATGGAGACGAAGCAGCAGCCAGCGTACGAGACACCATTGCCCTTGCCAGAGATGAGCATAGCGTAGCCGACAATGGCAGAGGAGATGCCGCCCATGACAAAGTAGCCTCGGCGTTGGGTCTTGTCGCTGAAGTAAGCGCAGACGAGGTAGACGATGGCACCAACGGCGTAGATGGGGACAGTCATGGCTTGGACCTCAGCAGAGTTCCACTCGCCCATTCCGAGGATGATGGTAGGCAGGAAGACGACGAAGGAGTAGAGCATGGCAAGGCAGGGGAAGAGAGCGAAGCAATAGCCCCAGGTAGTCCAGTCCTTGATAGCATCAATGACATCCTCCTTGAGAAGCTCTCGGCTGTTGCGGGCACGGCCGACCTGCTCCTCGTGGATCTTGCGGAGGTTCTCACGATCCTCGTCGGTGAGGAACTTGGCAGTCTCGGGGCTGTTGGGGAGGACGAAGGGGATAATGATGCCAGTGAGAATGGTGGGGATACCGTTGATGAGAATGACCCATCGCCAGGCGCGCCAGCCAAGAGTGTGGTCCATGAAGCTGATGCCATAGGCGACGAGACCACCAGCGACACCAGAGGCGGCGGCGGTGGAGAAGAAGTAGGCGATGCGAAGGGCAAGGCTGTGACGGCCGTAGAACATGGAAAGGTACAGCACGACACCGGGGAAGAAACCAGCCTCAAAGATACCGAGGAGGAGACGGCAGGCGATCAGAGCACCAGTGCTGCTGACCCAGGCGCTGAAGGTGGCAGTGATACCCCAGCAAAGTGTAAGACCGGCGAGGTAGCGGGCGGGCTGGAGCTTCTTGATGATGAGGTTGGAGGGGGACTCGAAGAGCTACAGAGTTGTTAGCTTCAATGTGTTAACATGTTGACGGGGTAAGACGTACACAGTATGTGACGAAGAGGACAGAGACTGTAAGCTGAAAGTCGTTGCCATGCATGCCGAGCTCGTCTTCCATGCCGAAGAGACGGGCATTGCCAATGTTGACTATGAACTGATGAGCAAGCGTCTTTAGTGAGTGTCGTCAGAAACATACCTCGATCCATCATGTTCATGAGATACACCCACATCACCGTGGGAATGATGCGGAGGTCAAGCTTCCGGAGAACGGCCTTCTCAGTGGCCTTGTCGACAAACTCAATGTTCTCACCGCGCGCCTCCTCAATGCCCTCGACTCTACCCTTTCCATCGGAAGAGTCAGAAGTCTTGGGCCTGGGAGGTTCATAGACCTCATGCTGAGAATATGACAGGTTATCCTGTGCCGTCATTGTGAAAGGAGATTGTGCTCAAGCTGAAGATGGACTAGTGTGGTGTGGGGGGAAGAGCAAAAAAGACTGTAGAAGATCTTGAAGCTTCGAGAAGCTCTCAAGACTAGAAGAGGAGGAGGAGAGAGGGGAGGAGAGTGGGACTGGAGGGGGAAATGCGATTGCTTGCTGAGGAGAGAGTAGGATCGGCAAGAGAATGGCAGGACGGAGAGAGTGTTTTATAGAAAAGCCAAGATGTTTAATCCACGTGGGTTGAGACAAGACCATCTGGGGCCCTTTACTCTCTCTCTCCTTCTCTCCCCTCACAACCCCAAGGGCAAGACCCATCACTTCGCCCCATATTCCCATCAGACCTCTGTGCGTTATTGCCAAGATATGCAAGCTTTGCTCAAAACTTGCCACGCGAGGTATTTGCTTGGCGAGTAACCCCCGTATCTCTCTTGTCTATAGGCCAAGCGACTGCGACGCATCCGCTGGCCCATTGTCGCCTTCAGGCTGAACAGACCAGAAATCTCAGTGGACAGATTCCCTTCCCTTGCCTTGTCCACCCATCTCCGAGATGATCTTGTCAAAATCCATGATCCTAGATCCCCCGCAGCACAGATTCTTCCCCTCCCCGCATGCCAAGACTCCCCGACGACTCCGCTATCAGGCTATTCCCGCGCTGGCGGGTGCGCCCTCCGTCTGGGGGAGGGCGGATGAGGCCATGGATCCCGTGTCGGAGCATGCGCGCATGAGAAAACAACAAAAGGTACTATAGAGACAAAAATGTGAAAGAGTTGAAGGGCGGTTATGCTCGACGAGGCAGCACCGCACTTCCCACTCCACACGAGGGTAGAACCCGTCTCCAAAATGCAATGCCGGGCGAGCGGAAGCACACCACCGCATTACCCCCAATCCCATTGCTAATAATTCGGAGCTTGGCTCCTGCATGGTCCTGATAAGGGGCCCGGTGCGCGCAGGCGCCCTCCTTACGAGACAATACCGCAACTTGGCTGACGTAACCTACGTGCATTATTTCCGCTACCACACATAATTCGTATCGGAGTTTCCATTTTGTGAAAAATGAGAGCGCGTTCCGCCCCCTTGTCGTATGGGAAAAATCTGCACATCTCCTCGCACCGCCGCCTGCGTCGTCTCTTTTCCTCCCCCCCTACTCCGCCTTTTTGAACGCCCCAACTTTTTTCATGCTTAAAAATATGCATAGGCCAATCACCAAGAGGGGAAATAAAACTAGACTTTACCACAGTAGGAGTAAGCCCGTCTCATCACTCCCTCAACCGTTTTCCCCCTCTCCCCCCATTTTTACTCTCACCAAACTCCATCCCACCCTCTTCGTGTCTTGTCTTTTTTTCTCGGCGCCAAGTAAAAAACTGAGCCCGAGCCTACGGCCTGAACAAGGCCCGCAGAAAAGCACAGACGGGGCAAGAAAGAGACTCGCGTAGACCCCAAGATCAGATCAGATCAGATCACCGTATGACTTTTTACTCTCTGCATTCCAACATCTACCCGAGGAAATGGGATCTTGGGGCCAAGCAGGCAGGACAAGAAAGCGGGGAGGGAGGGAGGGAAGACCCATGGGACCCCATAAACAAGGAGGTGAGGAAATATGGAGAACTTGGAGAATGCGGCCGTTCAAGCGCGCCGGCCAAGACTATGCCAAGCGCCAACCAAGCGCGCCAAGCCTGCCAAGCGCGAGTTGCCTGTGGACAAGTCGAACGAGCATGTTGTTTGGTGGATCGATCAACCCTGACGTCGTCATGCCCTGCTCCCTGTCATTGTTTTGCTTACCCTGCCTTGTCCCCTCCCCTCCCTCAGGGCCCAATCTCTGTCCCATCTCTTGTCATCTCTTGTCATCTCTGTTTCCGACTCCCTCGGTCATCCGGTAGTCCGTCAAGGTGCTTTGACTTCTTGTCGAACCACCGCGGGGAAATACCTCGAGGATTAAAGCTGGGGACAGAGAAGTGATATCAGGGATGGTGTCGACTACACGTGGCGTTGGAGCGGCATAAAGGTGAAAATGCCGCGGCTGAGAAGCTGAAGCAACGCTTGCATCTTCATCCATGACACCATTCTGTGACTGTTGACGAGCGGTCTAGTTATGATTTTGTTCAAGATCTACATCGTGGTGCCACTTTGCTCCGTTTCTCAGTGAGTCTGGAAGAGGTGTCGGTAAACGAGGGAAATAATCACATCGGCGACCAGGCTGAGCAGTGACCCGATATCGCCGTCCTCAAGTCTTGACTCAACACTCCAGAACATCATCACCATGACACACACAGGTTTTTTCAACCACACACCCCCTGGTCTTAACTCATTCTTCTGTGCGTTGAAGTTCGCCTCGTTCTCGCGTGGAAGACGCGCAGAAGATGGTGTTCAAACGCCATCCCTCATGCAAAATGCGCCCTTCTCGCGTGGCAGCCACGAGGTTGCTACCTTTCCCGTCTGCAGTCATCTCGCTGATCCTCGTGTCTGTGTGTGTCGTGTTGCGTGTGTGCCGCCTTACCCGCGCTTCCTAGCCCGCCGCCGCCGATCCCTCCAAAACACTAGCGGTTTTTTTCTCTCCCTTCCCTTCTCCGAGTTTTTGCTAACCTCGGTTACATCCCGCCTTCTCCTCTCTTTCCCCCAATCTCCAACGGCTGGAGTTTAGAGTTTTGTCCCGTCTCCTCAGCCTGAAGGATTTCGAAATTGGAGAAACGCACACGTTGGGGGTTTGGAGTAAAAAAAAAGTTGAAACTTGCGAATTTGATGATATCTCGTAGCTCCGTAGACCATGGTGTTTTCGATCAAAAAAGAAAAAACAGGTGACAAGACATGAGAGAATTCGCTCAAAATCCGGGGAAATGACCGATGAGTCCTCTCTTGGCAGATATTGATTTGAAAGAGGCAATATTGATTCGCTCTCTCCCCGGCTGCCTCCCACTTAATCTTGGCGGGGTCCCCAGTTCTCCCCTTTGAGCGCTGAGGCCAAGAACTGGTGATTGGGGCGACGGACCCTTGTCGTTTCTGTTACGGGCTGGCTGTGAAATTGGCTGACTGAGGCTATTCAGACAGAGCTGAAAGCCACGCAGTTTAGTTTGCGCAATCTCTTTATCGCCGCCACTATTTCTCTTATGAAGCTATCCATATGTTTGCTTAAGAATTTTAACGTGATTTGAAGCTTAGATAACGTTCTGGGGCCTACATAACGCGCATGAATGAGGATGCGGCGGACATGAATCCGTTACCACCTCTACCCTACACAACAAAGTGAACCACCCGTGTTCAGCTCCAGATACCACTTACGGATAAACAAAGCCGGCCTATCCTCGTCATATGGCGTTCGCCTGCAGGGATTCGAAGCCGTTCGGGCTGAAGCCGTAGCCTTCCAACAACCTCGGTAACAGTTTGCTGCCCTTCTGAAACACACGCAACACACTTGGATGTCAGTGAGTATAAGGTATTGTCGCACAGGTCATGAGTGGCAAGGGTTAAATATAGCAGTTGGTGCCCGACCGGAAATAAGAAGGGCTGACCCTGTCGATTTTGAGAGCGTGCATGATGGAATGGCCTGAGATTGCTATCAAGATAGATGTGAGAGCCAAAATCGTTCAACTTGAAATTTGATCAAACAAGCCGGTATACCCTTCTGTGATGTATATAGAGTTATAAACACATCGAGTTAATAGTAAGAAGAATAAATTCGGCAATATGTATATGGCGAATCGCGTTTACGACTGGAGGACCGCCCCCGACACTTCGCCTTCCACTCCCCTAATCATGCCACTCAGCCTGAATATCCCGAAGCCTGTGAAAGGAGGAGCCCACAATCGAAGGTCAATATCAACGTGTTTAGTGTCCTGAAAACCACGATTCTTGTAAAAGTTGTATGCTGCAGGCTCAGAGCAAAGCACAAGGGGAACACGACCGGCATTCGCCCTGCGGAAGGCCTCTTGTAATAACAGTGAGCCGATACCTCTCTGGCGATACGATGGCTTGACGTAGATATAGGTCAACTCTATGCCTCTGGTTAGTTTCTAAAGTCCTAGCCTGCTGCTGGGGACCTGCATACCTAATTGGTCAAGACTATCCGTCTGTCGATTTATCTCAGCTGCGGCATTATTCACTGCCGACCAGACACCCGCATGCATCCCCTCCGGCACGCCTTGTTCCTCGACATCGATGCCAATTTCAGTGTCTCTGCTCTCTTCAACGGGAGTCTTCGGTGTCAACACAAGATAACCGACAAGCTCATTCGACTCTTCATCCACGGCTTTGAGACACTGAATGGTGTCGTTGTTGAATGAAGATTCAACAGCACGTCTGTACTGGTGCTTCTGTGCAGCTTCATTAGGCCAGTCGAGATACAACAGTCGGTTTATGGTTAGGCAGAGCTTGGAGGAATGCACAAACTCTGCGAGCAGAGACAGATCAGGACCGGCGACGGGGCGAATTGAGAGGGTCATGCTGTTTGGTTTTTCTGCTTTTCTATAAAAAGAATCCTTGGGTTGGAGTAGGCGCACCATATGTAGTTGCTATCTAGGCTTCAATATTGGTTCCTGATCTAGGCAGAGACAATCTTTGGAATCTGTGGAGCGAGATGACGAATCTGCATTGTAGGTGCCTGGAGATTAACGAGTATCATCTTGCTGCTGTGTGTCGATTAGTGTGTTCTTTGCTCCTGTGCACGAACAAGTGTCATCGAAAGAAATAAGGATCTTGGCAACCATTAATAATCCCTTGTTCCGTAAACTGACGACTGTGTCATTCATCCCCCTGACCTGATAATTGTACCAGTTCTATGTACCCAAACTCGCAACACAGAATTAGCAGGTCACCCACCAGAATAGCTTGTTTCGACCTCATGGTAGGTGGCAACCAGAGGACCCTTTCCCCACCCCTGACAATCCAACCATCATCGACATAGACCTCACGATGGGAACCGAGGCGCTCAACTTCTACTACCCCACGTTCTGTTGTCAGGTAGTTCCCACACTCTGATAGAGTAAGTCTAGAGGTTGAGAAACTCTCCGTGAACTGATTCGTCTTCGAAATAGTGCCTTCACTCAGATCCCAAACTCGTAGCGCACCATCGCTTGTTGATAATATCAACTCGTTGTTGTCGAGGGAAAAAGTCAGGGCCCTTACCCATAACCCACAGTTACCCCTTATCGCATGAAGCTGCTGCCCTGTCGACGTGTCCCAGACCTGCACCATGTCATTCTGTGTAGCAATTGTGGCAATTCTCCGCCCGTCAGAGGATAAAGAAATTGCATCCATGTACCCATCGTAGTCCTCCAAAGGTAGGTGTGAGCCGCCAGCAGACGTGAGATCCCAAATCTGAATTGCCGAGTTCGAGTATGGACCTATATCGAAAGCGAGCCATCTGCTGTCACGAGAAAAGTCGAGCCATAATGGATCGGCTAGGGAGGCCGTTGGTTGGGGAAAGGAGTAGTTGGTATCGGTAGGTTTCAATACTCGTCGCAAAACACCAGTTGCGGGATCCCATAGACAAACACAATCGCTCGAGAACGAAGCCAACGTAAGACCGTCCGGCGAAAATCGTAATGCGACGATGTCATCACTGTGCCTATCAAGAACATAGGCTTCCTTGTTCTTAACCACACCACAGAGTGCGATTGTCTTCTTGTGTGTGGTCGGTGAAAAGGCCATACTATAACCGTGAGGCGATAATGCAAATGTAAAAACTTCTCGAATGTGAGTGCCTAGTGGTGTCAAACCTCCAGTTTGTAGACTCCAGAGTGAGATAGTATTGTTTCCCGATAAAGTAGCCAGTATCTTTTTGTTTGAAGACATCGTCATCCATATGACGTTGCCTTGGGTCTTGTCTAGCTCCACAACTCTCTCAGGCCGTGAAGAGCTTGTCGTTGAATCCCTCAAGATTATGCGGCTGTACTCCTCGGATGCAATCATGGTGCGATCAGGTGAGAAAGCCTCTCTGACCCCTCTCCCAAAAAGCCGTGAAAGCGTCTTCGAAGGCCCGCCCGTCTTTGGATCCCACAACTGCACTATACCGTGGTCGGGGCCCGGGGCCATGACTGAATCAGTGTGTTGGAATGCCATCGAATCTAATCGAGGATTCTGTCCACTGAGCCAAGGCTCTTCGCCATGAAGAAATTTCGACTCAATCATGCATTTCAATTGTCTGGTTTCAAGGTTCCAGATTTTGACTTGTCTGATCCCTGAGGCAATCAAATATCCATCCGGAGAGAAGGCCATCGACATAATGGAACCAGTGTTTCCGGCAGGAATCTCACACACGAGATTGCCCATCCTAAGAGACCAGATCTGGATTAAATCCTCGTGGTAGGCGATGGAGAGTTCATCGCTGTCAGGGGAGCAGGCAATGATAGGAGAGTGGAAAGGGCCAGTCTCGATGCATTTGACTGGTTCGCCTGTTTGTCTATCCCATATCAATATCACAGCACCTTTCTCAGGGCCATAGCGCCAACCAGAAGAGATCACTTGGCCATGACGGGAGAAGGCAACGCAATAAAGGTTAACACGCGCATCCTCGACTGTCAGGACCCACGTGAATCTACCTTTTTCCGTATCCCAGAGAAGAACGACGCCATCGGCTGTAGCCGAAGCCATCGTCTTGCCATCGTTGGAAAACGCGACTGAAATGACTTCGCCAGCATTCCCCTCTAGGACTTGTAGTACGGGACTCCAGTCATCCTGGGTAGTCTTGATCTTGTCTGCCAATGGCAATACTCGATCCCAAACCATTGACCGTACAATGCTGTTGTTCGGGCAGAATGCCAGAGCACCGCCGTAAACCTGAAACGGAGCACGTTCAATGGCAGCGACGGATTGCATTACGAATCTCTCAGCATCTTTGAGAAAGAGTATGAGACGACAGACCCTATCATGTCGGTTCGGGAGAGTGTAGATGTATGAACCAAGGCTGAATGCATTAGCCCTGGTCTCGAAAGTCCGAATAAGCCTCTTGATAGATCGGACACCATCCCCGAGTCTGTTCTGCAAAGACAGGTTTCGGAGCCAATCAAGAAGATGGCTCTCAAGGAACCTAAGAGCAACATCTCCATAAAGATTCTTTTCCCGTGGTGTCCAATCAACCTCACGCAGGCTGTGAAGGTGGTCAGCCCAAAAGCGACACGCGTATTGGCCGAACGGAGCAAGCTCGGCATCTACGGACTTGGGCTTTCTTGAAGATAAAGCACCTGGTCGGAACAAGTTGATGTTCTTTTCCATTTGTAGGCCGTCTTTCTTGTCCATGAGAAAGGTGACGGATCTTAGAAACAGCGCTTTGTGGCTGCTGGGCTCCGACGCTGCAAAAGCTCCATAGACACAAAGCGCAAGGGACCCTTCAAACATCCTCAAAAGAAAGTGTAGTAGCCATGATCTTTCTTGTTTCCATGACTTGCTGAGACCAGGAACGAGAAGCGCAACCAGCACAAAGCCGACTGCTGGGTAGTGTTTAAAGAATCCGTTTAGGGAGAGGATAGTGGCGCCAAAGAGTATGTGATCCAAGTAGTAGAACCTATGTATTGTGATCCTCAGAGTATCGACAGCCATTGACAGAGAAGGCCATAAAAGTAACGCCATCGGCGCAGGGATCGTGAACCTCGAGCGTTGTTGGAGATACTGCTTTAAAGACAGATGGACCAGCTGAAATGTCTTCTCACCAGTATTATTCTCGATATTTCCCTTGATCTCCCCTTCAATCTCCCTTATCTCGTCGTTGATGCTCTTTCGGACCAGCATATGCCTGCAGCGGCTGAGAATTGTTGGAACATCCGAAGAAGGACCAGCCGCCCCCTGCAACTCGGTCAGAGTCAGCGGTCGAAATGCCACGCAGACGAATTGAATGGCCATGGCACAAGCTTTTGGGTCAAAATTCCTTTTGCCGTCATATTTGCCTCGAAGGGCCTCGAGGAGCATGCGGTTGTACATGGACGGCAACCCAACAGGGAGGAGGCGATCTAATGCATCCTGACTTTGGCCTGCCACAATGGCCTTCAGGTCGCTCGGGTGAGACTTCAATAGCTCCAATGCCAACGATACCCAAAGGAATGTCTTGTTTGATCGTTCCACCAGTGTCGTCTTCAAAAATCTCGAGCTCGTCTTTCCATGTTTCAAAGATGGGGCTCGAGCCCATCTTATCATTAATAAACAAGCGAATTTCCTGTAGAATCTGTGCGCCGTATTGTTCATCATCGTCTAGATCAATCCGAAGATCCCTGTTGCTGATGGTGGCCAGGGGGCGGCTGAGCAAGATTGCCTTGAAATGGGGCCTTCCTTGTCGACAGGCAGTCGAGCACAGATGTTGAAGCTTCTCGCTCAAATCCTCCATTGACTCGGCATCACATTCATCGAGTCCATCCAGAATGAAGTATGTCAGATGGTCTGTGGTGTTGACGTCCCGGTTGATGAACTCTTTGATAATCCCCCAAAGGTCGTCCCTGGGAAGATTGCTGTTAAGCTTTGTGTGAATATCGTTCAGGATTGAAGAGGCCTTTTCATGTAGAGCCTCATCAGACCTGCAAAACTGGAGAATTTGATGCAAAACGTTGAGATGCACAGCAAGAGATGTGCTTTGCCGGATATCAGTGTTTTTGCAAGAGAATTTGAGAACAAACGGGCAACTTGATGCTTCTGCAGTTCGGTGGGACAGTTTCTCGCCGACAAAAGATGCGAGATGGCTTTTACCCTTGCCAGGACGACCGGAAATCCATAGGAGGTGGTTGTCAGAGCTTGCGCACCAGGATTGGAACTTTTTCATCTTTCAAGATCCATTCGCAGGTGCCTTGAGCGGGTCTCGGTTCAGCATTTGGCGGACCAATCTTGGCTAATAGTTCATTGCGAACCCTTTTCCGCTCCGTTTCTGGTGCTGAAGTTCCCCCTGATATAAGACTGGTGGTTAGTCACAGATGGACACAAGGTGTTACAACTTGGAAGAAAAGTACCAATGATAGGCGCATTGACTTGAATTGAAGCAAATCCTGACTTGTTGTTGCTCGTTTCAACGTGAATAGGTACCGAGGGTGCCATGTTCTACGCTTTAAGGTGGGAGGATGAATGGTATGGCTAAAGTCGCGGCCCATCAACCATCAACGCTTGACTAGATGAAGAGAAGAGGAGGAAAAGAAGAAGTTTGGGCCGTCATTCCTTGAACAGCCAAAGGCCTTGAGCTTTAGGCGCTGCCAAGTAATTCCAGAGCCTACTTCATGCATGTCCCAAGGAGGCTTGCACTCCAGCCAATGGTGAAGGTGTCACGGGGTGCCAACAAGCACCTCCTGTAACATGGCTGCTCAGCCCAGAGGCGCTGAATCCAACCACGCCCCTTGTTTCTTTTTCAGCTTGGTTTGTGAGGGTGGTCAGATGTAAATTACAATGTCCAAACAAGGGTGTCGTCAGCCCCGCGGGAGGCACGAAGGTCCAATATGATGGCAGTGCACATGCGAGGTTGGGGAGACATTGTTTTGACTGCCTGGTTGGTTGGTTGGTTAACATGAGGCTTGCCCTTTGTCCAACCAACTCCTCCAGTGTAACCATAAGCGAAGGCCTCATGCAAGCGGCAGCCAATACCTTAGGGAAAAAGGAAATGGGGTTAAAAATGTGGCGCGGATGCCTAAAAATTATAATGGGTAAGTTCCGCTTGCGAAAGAGTCTCGAATCATGCCGCCCGGGCCAGAACCTTTGCATAACAGCAAAGCATCGATCTGACATCTCAGAAAAGCTCTCAGAGCATCCTATGTACTTTTCATAACAGCATCTTAACTCATTTGCAAGTCAATAATGGTTAGTCAATTGTCTCTCTTAGCGAGCGTGGCTAACAGCTTTCCCAGTCTGGACTGGAACTCGCTGTCTCTGTCCTGGCATTGGTGGAAGCGGCAATTTCCACCACCAAAAGTCTTCATGGGGCTTATAGGCAGAAGAAGGACCTCCCAAATGTCTGTGGGCGCCTTCAAGACAAGCTAATAGGCATTCGAGACATTGTCAAGATCGTGAAAGATGAAGAGGTCTTGTGCACGCCAAAAGTCATAGCTCAGCTGAAGCAACTCGAACGAAGAGGTAAACGGATTCAACTCCTTCTGCGTTCTATCCATCCTGCCGGCAAGAGTTCGACACGCGTCTTTTTTCACCAACTCTTCAGTGGATCGGAAGATGAGCAAAAGCTGGCCGAGATCATCAGCGATCTCGAGGGAGACAAGACTTCACTCATCGTCGCCATTCAGGTCGTCGGTGTGGGCCTGAAGAAGGATCATGAACGTGACATCACCTTTGTCACCACGGCCTCTGCCAAGCGAATTGACAGTATCCTTCGCGAGAGACTACATCTTCCAGATGGACTCAGAATCATGAGGGTCATTGAGGATCGGAAATCAGGTGCGTCTTGAGCTAGCAAAATGCGATGATATACACTAACAAGTTCTAGATGGCAAGGTCCCCCTGACAGAGGAGGATCTCGAGTCTCTGCGAGCCTGCATGGAGTCAACTTCCGATGGTCAGAAGCCAACTAAAGAGAGAATCATTCTCAACAACGTTGCGAAGTTTCAAGCCACGCAAATCAATGCGCCGCTTGGGGAGGACATTTGGGCAAACGTCGATCGTTTGGTGGTGGAGAACAACCAAGCGGATGCCCTCAGCACCCAGATCAACTACCCAATGACTCTAGGTGCTTTCTACAGTGGTGTTATGACTCAGCTGGTCTTTTTTCTTTTTCTCTCGTTCTTGTTGTATTTCCCATTGTCCTACACTTTCCAGAAAGACTGATCAGATCGCCGTGGAAGGTTGGTTAGCTGGGAGCAACTCCGCTACTTTGCAAGGCCTTGTACAATAGCCACAGATGAGGGTTCTAAATCATGCGAGTGCAGCCCTTGTTTTGCTGAGGCGACTTTTTCCATTTCGGACTTATGTGACTTCTGACAGCCCGAGATGCCTGCTTTGATCGGAAGACCTGTCATAGCTTAGGGTGAAAGCATCACGCTAGGTAATAAAATCTATTATAAACCCAAAAACACCCTTTATATAGGTTCGTAACGCTTACAGATAAAAATGCTATGCAACTCAGGACCCCAATGCCAGCTTTAACCAGTAACATGCTCATAATAAAGGTGAAATGACTAGCTTCTACCCGCTAAAAACCTTGCTATCGTCGATGAACCTCATCGATGACGAAAAGATCTCTAGCAGTTCTCAGCCGGTAGCAGATCTGTTAAGAATCTTAAGATTCAACAAGACTCGTATATCGATGCGTTCTTACGCAATCTCATCAGGGAATCGAATCTCCCGGTCTCGTCGTGGAGTACTCGCCCCTGACACGTCGATGCGGTTTGCTGGCGTCGCTCGGATCGGACGGGCATTGGAAATGACGATGGGACCTCTGATAGGTCTCGGCTCAGGCTCACCCTTACTGAGCCCAGCGAGCCATGATCCGATCAGAGGTACCTTTCGGCGGCATTCCACCACGCGTGCGTCGTCGCTCATGTTCTCACTAACGACGCGGCTGAGGGTGCGAGGTGCAAGGTATCCTAGTTTTCCGAGTGGGATGCTAAGTCCGTGAACGACCTAATGCAGTCAGTAAGCAGTATCTTGTGGGAGCATGCTGCATATAACTTACAACACTGCAAACAGCAAGGAACCAGACAACAATCCGAATCGTCTCTCCCAATTTCTGAACATCCTCACGAGGCATATCTTCCCCATCCCTCAGGTGCTCTTGAATAAACTCCAAGCTGATGAACAAGTAAAAAATGGCAGAAACACCAATGGGACCAAAGAAACCGACGAAGACAGCTTGCTTGGCCTCTTCGATCTGAGGAATCCACTTGTGCATGGCAAACACCCAGGGCAGCCTTCTCAAGAGCAGCACCAAGATGCCAAGAACCACCAGCTTCCAGATCGGCATGACCGAGTTCTCATTGAAGAGCTCCCAAGGAATGACGGCGCCGTACCACAGGAAAATTGTGACGTTGAGAAGCATATCGATGGTCGGTTGCAGGGAATCATCCTTGGTCTCAAGACGGAACCAATCATCCCAAGTAAACGTGTTGCCGGCGATGAAGCAAGCAAGAACGTCGTCGGTTCCGATCAATCCGCATGTTCCCAGAACAAAAAGGGCAAGGGAAATGGCGAAAAACGAGAAAACTCTCTCGATCGACATAGTTGCGCTCCTCAGCCCAGTGAAGCATCTCTTTGGCAACCCATCCAACGACAGCACCATAAATGACACTCAAAATGATGGTGTATCCCCAGGTAAAAGCAAACCAGAGACCCATCGCATCTCCGGCACCTCCGGATGTAGCTCCCGACCCGACGTACTTGATGAGGTACAGGGCGAAGAAGAGGAACGGATAGCCAAGACCATCGTTGGTTCCCGACTCGGCGACGATGAGATTTTGAAGATCCTTGGGAATGTTGTGGTCTGCAAACTTTCCCTTGACGATGACAGCCGAAAGGACAGGATCCGTAGGTGTAACACAAGCTCCCACAGCAAGCGCATGTAGAAAAACTAGGTCGTCCGATGAAGCCCCAGACAAGAACGCTCGTGGCCAGCCACATGGCCGTCATTCCAGGGCCAACAAGCAAAAACACAGCCTTCCATTCTTTCCAAAGATATTTGCTTGGAAGTTGCACGCCAGCAAGGACAAGCTGAACACCCAAAACAAGTCGCGAAAAAGTTGAGCGTGATTGAATGAAGGTTATCGGAACAATCGCTCTCTGTCACACCATGATGCTCACACTGAGCATAATCATTAGGACGAATAAAAATTAGCACCATTCGGTCCAAAAGCGACGCCCGCCAAGAGCGCAATGACTACAATACCCAAACGTCAGTGGATGCTCAACGCCGCCAAGCATATGCCAAGAAGACGTACGGGCCTCTGAGAGGTAGTAATTCTCCTTTAGCAGATACGACACCAACCCAAATAAAGATATAAAGCCGCCGAGGACGGCAACGACGAGGTTGAAGTTTGTCAGTTGGAGCGGAATCGCCCAGATATTGTTCGTCATGTCGGGTGAAGGCAAGGCCAGAACGGTCTGAGGAGGATCATGATGAAAAAATGGCTCAGCTGCGTCTGGAGGGTAGAGAATTTTACCCATCATATGACGTATTTGGTGGACCGAAGGGGGCTAGGTCGTAGCGCAGGGAGTTCGGTTGGTTATCGATAATGCTCTCAACAGGAGATTCAAGAGTTATTAGAGAATACCGACTCCGACGCAGCTCATCATCATTTTATTTCGTTTCTTGAGAATTGGCATTTTTGCGCTCTTTGTTGATCATAACCTCCTCTTCTGTTTAAACGCGCATGACCCCATCAGCCGGGTCTTTGTTATCTCTAGGTACTCAAGGGGGCGGTGTAATCGTCTTGTGACTGAACCCCTCACAAACACCGAGGTTCCAGAGCTGTCATGGTGACCTATCGCCGTCAAGAGATAGGCCGTGGAAGAAGAACATGTTCCCTGAGTGAGACTAGTGCAAAATCAAGGGCCACTGGGTGGGAAATGCCGCCCTCCCTGACCGGTTGTTGGTGCGGTTCGGAGGACCCCGAAAGTGTCACTTCCTCCGCACCTCTCCGGCATTTCAATTTCCCGATTTCCGGCAGTGGTGGTATCTCAAATCGGAGTGGAAAGTAAGAGGTGTCCACAACTCGGCCGAACCCCCCCGCCGTATTCCGCCCCGCCCCGCCTCGAATCCCGCTCCGAGTCCGAGTCCGAGTTCCGGCCCCCACGGGTCCCCGGCCTCAACCTTACTGGCTCCCTCGGAAACGACCTAACTCCCATTTTCGTTCCACCACCAATAGAGAGGAACCTCGGCTCGGGGCAGGATCTCCCAGTCGCTTAAAAGAGTGAGAATTTAGGCTGCTGAGGCGTCAGATGGCACTCGATCCCAGCAGATCATTTCTTTTGTTTCTCCACTGTAATTAAACCCAGAGGAGGTTAGATAGGTATGAGTTTGTGCATAAGCATGTGGCGTGGGTTATTTGAAGCTAATTGCAGTTAAGCATTCATGGGTTGGTAATAAATGCCCCGACGTCGACCTCATCGCTTACCTCTCTTTCTCCTTCTTATTTATTTTTTTCCCGCAGTAATACATACTATTCGTAATAATAATAATCAGTCCGTTTGAGTCAGAGAAGCCGTCATGTCGAAATCAGCATCATCAGGCGCAAAGCCGCTCGTCCTTCGCAAGCTGGGCCATTTGTAAGTCTCCGAAAACTCTCCGTTCAATCTTCAAATCTAATCAATCACCTCTCAGCGAGCGCTTCCAAACCTCATTGTTGACGATGGATTTAGCTTGCGGTCCAATCGTCACCTGCTTTTACCGCATTCCCCAGCATCTCCGAGACTCCCGCGACAAGCTGGTCGACACACTGGAAGCCGCCGTCGCTGACCACATTCGCAAGCATCCACTCCTTCAAGTCGGCGTGATTGGTCAAGATACGAAGCGGCCTTCTTGGATCCAACTCGACGAGATCAATCTCAAGGATCATATTGTCTGGAAAAGTGCTGATCTTAACGATGAATACTACGGCAAGCTCAATGAAATCACTCGCCAGGAGCTCGACACCACGTTTGGGAATTTCGCAACACGACCGGGTTGGCGACTATTGATTCAGGAACTCGAGGGTCAGAATCTGCTCGAAGTCATGTTTATCTGGAACCACATGTGCTCTGATGGAAACGGAGGCAAGATCTTTCACGAGTCGTTGCTGGAATCTTTGAACACGCCCAATCTGCCACCTCTTGAGAATCACGTCTTCAAGACAACGACGACAGCAGAGAACATGCTCCCACCGCAAAAACGTCATCGCCAAGTTCAAAAATCACGCCCGGGTTTGCTGCCGCCAACGCCTGGCATGAGCTGAAGCCTCCCATGCTTAGTTCCAAGACGGCGTACGTTTCATGGGCCGACCATACCAAAACTCCACGCAAGACGCAAATCAGAAGTTTCAGCATGGACAACGAAGCTACTCAGAAGATCCTCTCAGCTTGTCGATCGCACAAAACAACTCTCACAGGCCTCTTACACGCTGTTGCATTCATGTCTCTTGCGCATCAACTACCCGAGGAAAAATTGGCATCCATGATTGCACAAACTCCTGTCAATCTGAGACGCTTCATCAAACCCAACCCCAAAGCCTTTTCTGGATTTGAGCCCAAGCAACTGATTGCAAACTACGTGACCATGATGGACCACGTGTTCAAAAAGAATATTGTCCAAAAGGTTCGCCAGCAGTCCAGAAGCGTGGGTGATGATGAACAACGATTCTCTGCCCTCGAGGAGGAAATGTGGTCCGCGGCTGTCTTTATCCGAGGAGAGATCCAAGACAAACTTGACCTTGGTTTGAAGAATGACTTGGTTGGATTGATGGGCCTGGTTGGAGACTGGGACAAGTACCACAAGGATGAATTGAAAAAGCCCAGGAAAGCATCTTGGCTGGTCTCCAACGTGGGTGTCATTGACGGGCAGAACAATGGGGATGATGATACATCACGCTGGGCCATTGAGAGAAGCAAATTCTCTCTCTCTGCTTGTGTTGTGGGAGCCATGTTCAACATTGGCGTTATCAGCGTCAAGGGGAAGGATCTCTACATCGACTTGAGCTGGCAAGATGACATCATTGATGCTGGAATTGCCGACCAGATGATTGTTGATCTGGAAAAGTGGCTACATCACGTTGCACAGAAGGCTTAATACTCTATGACTTTTGTACGATTAAAACTATATACAATGTCTAAGGAAATACCTTAGTATAGAAAGATACCAACACACCTCTCATAGCATGTCGTCTAAGCCTTGCAAGTAGCAACGCTGGGAACGTTCTGGCAGCTACCGTAGTTCTTGCCACCGTTGACCTTGACGTTGGACCAGGTCCAGTTAGAGCAGCCGGTCTTGCCGCAGACAATGGCAATGTTGGTACCCTTGGCGTCAACGGCACCCGAGCCGGAGATGTTCTTGAGGGTGAGGCCGGTGATGGGGAGGTCGCTGGTGGGGTCACCGTGCAGGTCACCGCCGTCGTAGTTCTGCTCAATCAGGATACCGTACTTGGAGATCTTGGACAGGGTAATGTCAGAGTAGGTGACGCCCTTGACCTGGCCACTAGTGTTCTTCATAGTCTTGACACGGAGACCTGCGAAATTGCTTAGTTATTGTATTTGGCTCGCATCTCAGTAAAACTTACCGTTGGTGGACTTGGTAACCTGGCTGTTCAGGAACTTGACAGTGTCGACGACATTGTTGGATCGGCCGCCAACGCTGCCGATGGACAGACCGTGGCCACCAGAGCAGAGACCACCGCTGAAGGTGATGTCCTATATCGTGTCAGTGTATTCATCACCATCACATCTAATCATCACTCACCTTTCCAGAGTTAACAGCAACACAGTCGTCCTGGTTGTAAACCTTGGCACCATTGATAACAACACCAGTGCTGCTACCAATATCAAAGCCATCAGTGTTGTGTCCACCCTTGGAGTCACCCTCAGCATCATCAATGGTCATCTTGTTGATGGTAAGACCGTTGACGGTGTTGATGCTGACAGCCTGGACAGGCGTGTTCTTGATGTAGAGGTTGTTGATGACCGAGTCAGTCAGGCTATGAGCGGAGAAGAACTTGGGCTTCTTCTTGCCGCCGTTTCCGCCCTTGCCGTCCCACCAGCGAGCGCCGTCGGCGTTGAGTGTGGCACCGGCACCGTCGACGGTGATCTTCTTTCCAGAGATCTTCAGGAGAGGACCGGTCCACTCCTTGTAGCCCCAGGTGGTGGTACCCTTGAAGACGACCTATAAAATTGTCAGTCAGATACACATAGCAAAATCCTCGGGTGACTAACATGAGCGCCATCCTTGAGCTTGCTAAGGTCAAGAGTCGTGCCAGCAGGAACAGCAACGTTGTTGAGAGTAAGGGTAGAGCAAGAGCTCTGAGCCTTCATGGCAGCGGCAGCACCGCTGGAGCCAGAAAAGGTGCAGCTGTCGGCGCGCTTGAAATGCTCAGGCGCATCAATGAGAGGAACGGAGGGAGCGGCAATGGCGCTGCCAGCCAGGGCAGCGAGGAGGAAGCTAATCTTGGCCATTTTGTCTTGTGTATGTAAAAAAGAGTGTATGTACTTTGCAAAAAAAAGATCAAAAAACGAGAGTAAAGGGAATGAGGTGGTGTTCCTTGCCCGGCAAGCTGATGTGTGTATTGGTTCTTCTTCTTCTTCAAACAACGGTTCAACCACAGTCTTATATACACTCTAAACACTCTACAAGTCACCCGTGCCAATACCAACACCGCTAGATCCGGAACTCAACCCCATCTGCCAAACACGATGGTTCCCGTCCCAAGCCAAGCCCGCGGGACCTTGTTTCTCCTCCAATGCCAGATCCGCAAACCTTCTACAACGGCCCGAGTTAAATGAAGACGGGGGTGCAACTTTACGAGGCGGCCATAGCCCAGTGTGCTCAGCCTCTTTCTAATACAGCCGGTGCCTGTGTGCGCTCGGCACGAGATGCCGAGAGGCCCCTGTTTAATAGGTGGACTGTTTCAGGTCCGCGCGAACCGGTTAGTCGGCACCGTCGATGGACGTTATCGTTATCGGTGGAGCGTTGATTATATAAAACAGCTGATGATTATTGGACCTGTTCCACTAAAGAAAGTCTAGACCCAAGTTGAGCTGTCAGTTTGAACTCCTGAATTCTGACTTTATTGATCCGTCCTCTAATGCCAAGGAGCGGCTTGGCCGGCTGCAAAGACGTAGGTTTCTCTTACCGCTCAAAAAAAGGAGATCCAAGAGAATTGCTCAAATACATCAAAGAGGCGCGGCCCAGAGCAGTGAAGATGAATGATTTGTTCGCCTACAGTATGAGCTCGTAATCTGTTCCAAGCCTAAGGAGCTTTTAGAGTTTACGCTTGCAACCACACATCAAGATAAGAACGATCAAAACCACTAACAATAAAATCCGAATACTTAAATGCCGATAAAAACCAGACTATCGAACACAGGGTAGGTAGGAAATAAGCTTATGATTTTGCTCTCAGCTAGCAAGAGACCATCCACCATGGCGTAGAACCTTAACTTAAGAATGCAGTAGTAGAGCATCTAAGCTTGACTAGACTACGAGAGGAGGGAGCGATATTGATCTCTTGTTGCGTTGACTAAAACGTATTCATTCTCTGACTTCGGACTCGTATAAAATCTATTAGTAACTATTCTATGGGGACTTCGTTCAACTTTCAGCCGGGAAGCCCGTCCTTGGCAAACCAGGCAAATCCCACGTGCCCCTGCAACTGGGATTACACACACATGTGATCTGTTCAAGACTATTCCGCCAATAAAAGTATTGAATTAGGAAAGAAAGGGGAAGACATGCTCACTAACGTAATTACTACATGTAGTACCCTCCTGTAAAGTTCAGACACGGCTCTTGCAACACCAAGTATATTCTCTTCGTACCAGGAATCAACTGCCCCCATCAATATTCTCTTTTCTCATCATAGCATATAAATTAACTGTAGTTATTCAATTTATTATAACCAATAAAGGATTCTCAATCCATTCATGCACCATGGTTCTGCAGCTGAGCTTACATAATATTCTAATTGGCTGAGCCAACGACTGCACGCGCTTTAATTCACAGCCGCAATCGGGCTGCCTCTCATTTTCAGCTCTTCATCCTCCAAACACGTCTCCCCTCATGGCTGATCCTCTCAGTATTGCGGCCTCGATCGCCGGACTGCTGTCTACCACGGGCCAGATCGCCAAATTTCTAGGCCCATATGTCTCCGCCGCCAAGGAGACGCCCCAGATCACGGCCCATGTGTATTCGGAGGTTCAGAGCACACAGGTGATCCTGGCTGGGCTTCAGGACCTGACGCAGAACCTTGGCGCTATTCAGGCGCGTCACGCTGCTTTGATTGCAGTACATCAGGTTGTCACCATTCTCACCGATGGAGTCCTTTTGTTTTCGGAGCTCGAGGCCGTTGTTCGGTCGCTGCCACCTCGTGAGGGGAGTGATCAGCGGTTGCCACTTCGGGCTCGACTGCTATGGGCGCGCAAAGAGAGCACCTTTACTCCGCTTCTCACCAGAGTTCAAAGCTTCAAAAGTTCCATGACACTGATACTCATGATCCTCCAGAGGTATCTCAGTCTAACTATCTACTCCCACAATGTGAGCTACACTGACTGACTCACTTGTCAGCGATTCCGATCGACTGGCTGTTCAGCATCAAGAACAGCTCTCTGTCAACATTAATACTCTCCTCGAAAGCAACCATGCCTTGTCCCGACGACTCATGAACTTGGAGGATGCATTGGACGTGCAGACAATCGTCTCTAAGCGGATGAGCCTAATGTCTGTCTCAGGAACTGGACCACAGTCTGGCACCTCAGTAGAAACACAGAGTACTCTCACCGACACATCCACTCAACCCACTAGCCAAGGATCTGATCTAGACTTGTCCAAGTTCGACTTTGAGGATGACCTCGAGTCATCGCGTGTCTATCGCCGAGCACAACGAGACACCATGGACTTTTCATTCCGAAGTTCCATCGCACCATCAAACATCTGGTCCGTCTTCTCTGGTCTCAGCCTGGGTGACATTTCCATCATATCCGTCATAGCCTTACCAGTATATCAAGAAGACATCACCAACGCCGAGAACTACGACTTTGGCGCCGGCGTCCAGGTTCCGGCTACTATACCACAAGCCAAAAAGGCAGAGAGGGGTCTTCTGCATGAATGCATCGAGATCAAGTTGAAAATGCTCCAACTCCCAGAAATTAACGAGTATTTCGATCAAGTTCCCAGCTCTGATATTGAATTTTTTGAGCTATGGGATGTCTTTTCCAAAGGCATGCCCCTCTTGAAGCTTGTTCAAGCCCTGGACCCCCAGATCGACATCGTCGTAGACCCGAGAATGCGTTCTCCTGGGGGACGAGGTGCCGCCAAAGACGCCATCTTCCAGTTCCTTGAATACTGTCGCAATGACTTGCAACTTAGTAGAGACAATCTCTTCACAATTTCCGACTTGGTGGGAACCGATGCTTATGGGTTTTCAAAGGTAACGCTCTTGCCTCTTGTCACTTTATTATAGTTAAAGTCGGGATAACCGATGAACAAGATCGTCCTCTTGACACTGTTCCTTTTTACTAACAGAGAAAAGGTCCTCGCTGTGGTGTCGTTCATCATTGGGAAGCTTACAGCCAGGGGCATTGTAAGTGCCGTTGATGACCAGTTGAAGGAGCTCATGTCGAGCAGGGTCAATAGCAATCCCGCCGAGGATCAGGCCCACGTATTACTCGAGGAATTCCTAGCCGACCAGTGCGCTTTCGTCCGTCAGCTGCAAGACCTTGTGGAGATACAGACCTCTTTAGAGGTTGACGGCACGCTATTTCGGAATGACATGATCGAAATCTTTGGAAACGCCCGACAACTGACCAGCATGCACATAGGATTGCTAGTCAGGATGGAGCACAACCTGTTTCACTCTTTTTCTCCCTTTTCTTGGCACAAGTGGGCAGGGGTGTTCCAATTCTATCTCGACTATATATCCGAGGAGAGCGAATTTGTCGCGAATGAACAAAAAGTCCAGGGCTAAGATCAGATCATTCATTGGCCAAGAGGACCATTCAGCCCAGAGTACGCTGAGCATTCATCTGACAAGATGTTTGAGGATTATACCTCTTCCAGCCCAACGCCTCCCTGAATATAATGTATTTCTCAGGGTAAGTGGGCTGTTGAGACCAATCATGGGCAATCCCAGCTGACCATGCATAGGACCTGAGCAAGATACAGAGCTTGTCCAGTCGGACCATTCCTGAATGGCCAGATCTGAAGTTGGCACGAGAAAACCTTAGACAGGCAATGAGTATTGTCAATGATAGGGTCGGATCTGAAGAGACCAGCGAGGCGTTTACGGAACTCAAACATCGCGTTGAGGGCTGGAGAGGTCACAACCCTACCCAATTTGGCACATTGCTGCTGTACGACTCCATAATCATTACGAAGGACAAATTCAGACGGCCTGTAAGCTCACTCCCGCCCACTCGGTAATGTTCGAGTACTAACTGTGACAGTACCGTGTATATCTCTTCAGGAACATCCTCCTGATATTAAAAGAGTTGGAGCTCCAACGAAACCAGAGGGGCTTTGCCTTTTGGAAAAGCAGACGACTGCCCAGCGACAAGCAGACAAAACTGCGGCTCAAAGGCCGTATATATCTCAAGAATATTCTCTCTGTCATCGTTCGCCCAAACCCTGGTATGCTCTATTCCCCCCAGCCCAGAAGAGCTTTATTTCCTGATGTATCTAGGGTCTTACATATGTGACGTCTTGTGGTTTGCAGACAATAAGGAAGAGAAGGAATGCTTTTCGTTCGAGTTTGCTGCCGAGGCTCAGATGAATCTATGGGTGTCAAAGCTCAATGAGATCAGAACTAAATTGAATGCTGTGTATGGAAAGAGGGACGCAAATTCACATCCTCTCATTGATGGGGTAGGGCCCGAAATCAGTGCTGAAGAGACCGATGATGGCGATCAGTATTATTTGCTTCGTTCCATCTGAGGGTATTGGGCGGAGATGGGCGCTATAATGGGTGACGAGGGGACCGAGAGTAAGCGGTGTATGGTCGGGAACGATTTGCTCTTGCTGAGATATCCCAGTGCATAGTTATACTCGCACATAACTCTTTTCTACGCTCCATCATCATCACAAGGTCGTGAATGAGCAACCCATTTACCAGCTACTTAGCCAAACCATCAAAAACCCTGCTGGAGGAGCACAACGGAAAGCACTCCACACATGACAACCCAGCTGACTTGGTCGAAGGTTGAACAAGGTGCTCTTACCGTTGGACGTCTAGTTCTCATTGGTTAATGAATATGTTGCACAGTTTCACAATCTTGAGGGGAAATGTCAACTCCCCCTCCCAGGCTGTGTTATGGTGTCTCAGACCTCATCATCACCATTCACCTCAAGACGATGGAAGCGACTGGTCTGGCTGTAGGTGTCGTGGGCCTTGGGCTACAGTTGGCGACTATGTTGCAGACCTACGTCGAAGGTGTCACAGGAGCGGAGGACCGCCTACGGGAGCTATCCTTTGATGTCGCCTCCACGGCTTCGATGCTCAAGCAGCTCGAGGACATGCTCGATGCAGACAAGGCTGCCGCTGAAAACACATCCACTAATCAAGCTTCGAACTCGGTAACAATCTTCACAGACCAAGGCCGTCACGATATCTACTCACTATCGCGTCGTTGCGAAAAGGTCTATCAAGGAATCCTCGGCGTTATTGTCAGCGCATCGTCGCCCCCGTCAGCCAAGGTCAAGGCAATCGCTACCAACGTTGGGTTGAGCGACTTGACGACGACCCGTTTAGCGCAGTTTGGTCGTGCCTTGAAGTGGCCATTGATCGAGTCCAGAGTCAAGACCTGTCTGGAAGAGCTAAGATGGTTGAAGATGGACCTGTTGCTGCATCTTCAGGTTGCGACCGTTGCTAGGATTCAAATAAAGTAAGCTTCTGCTACATATGCAAGGTGGTGTACTGACATGGCTATAGAGGATCACCAAAACAGATCGAAAAGTCGGAGGATGAGTCAACTCTAGAGCCTGTGTTTGAGCGGCTGATTGCCCGCAGGGATACATACCGAAAGGCAGCCCTGGAGGGACGCCGGCAGAGAAAAATCTCGGCGAATGCAGCAAAGGCGGATGCTACAAGTGAACATCTTCTGGTGCCAGGCCAGAAAACTGCCAGCTCAAAGAATGAGGATAAAGGGCTTAGTACCAGTCACAAACTTTCCGCATCAACCACAAACCTGGTTCAAGTACATTCTCCCTCCCTTATCTCCCATTCTGTTACTGATCCGCCAGCAGCCTCCACCTGTCTCGAGTCCAGGAAGTTTAACCCGCACTGCAGTGGATCCAGGGGTAGGATCCTCTCGCTCACCTATGACGGATCGCATCACGAAAGAGACGACTCGTGGCAACGCCATTCTCATTTCGAACCTTTCTGTGTCATCTAAGGGCCCAGATGGAAAGCATAGCAGCCGAGACATGAATTCAACATTGCTACCTGGCAACAATCGTCCATCGCCCAGCCATTTTGAGAAAGTTCTCAAGCTTCTTGACGGTGACCCCGAAGCTATCGAAGATGAGGATCTGGATGATGATCCCATTGATATCGAAGCATGGACACTGCCTTTGCGGGGGAGAGAGTCCCAGCGTCTGCCATTTTTACGAGGAGATATTATCCAGCGCATAAAACAAGCCACGAAACACGGTCGCGTATCCAGGTTGGATCAGTTTCTGGCTTTGACACCAGAACAGAGAGATCAAGCCCAAGATTTGATTACTCAGCTAGGAAGGAATGATGCTCGGCCCCGGGGCTATTTGGCTCTAGAGACTCGAGAAGATGAGATTATAGTCTTTGTCGGTGTCGATTATGATGAACAGGTGGTGTATCTGGATGATCCTGTCGGGAGAACTTGGCAGTTCCCATACAAAGACTTTGAAAACTGGCAGGTAAGTAGTATCCTTCCCTTGCATAAGATTGTTCTAACCCAGCTGTAGATCGCAAAAGAGCAGATCTGTCTCTTGGAATTCAAGGATGCATCCCTTCAGCAGAAGATCAGAGATGGCCAGTTTGATATCCAGGCAGAATCCGGTGCCCTGATTCCACCCATGCGATGGCATCAATTCGTCAAACCAGGAGAAACGCTCGAGATGGCCATGTGGGGTGACGATCCTCCAACCCTTCCTCCAACCCCTCCCCCAGCCATTCGTCCAGCCCTTTATCGACCCCCTTCTTCTAAATCTTCCTTTGGCAAGTCGGTGCTCAAGAAACTCTTTACTCTTAGATGGGGACGGGTTCAACGATGGAGACCACTAAGCAGGGAACGACCTGTGGGTGTATTCCAACCAACAACACTACCGGATAACTTCCAATCGGTCTTTAATTCAGGCATTACCCCATTATCTAAAGATGGGGAAATCGAAGAGGATTTCCGTCCCTCGCCAGACAATCCGGTGGGACACAGCGAGCGTTTCGAGGTGGAGAGTACCGATGCGGAAGTCGATGATGAAGACCTATTTGATTGGAGTGAAAACGAGGTGGAGGAGGAGTTGGATACGGCTGAAACTTTTAGCCAGCTTTTGGCTAGGTGGACTAATGTCGACGCGACAACCTCTTGATGAAGACAGCAACAGAAGCTTGCCCCTTTTTTTCTTTCCGAGGGAATCTGAATGTTGTATCTTCTTCTCACTAGCAAGCTATAATAAAGGAAGATGATTGTGGATGAATTGACAGCGTATGAGTGTACATGCTTCACATCACGCTACTTGCACTTGCTACCGCCTTCGCTTCTCCAGCACCGTCGACAATGATCTTCTCCCAGCAGCGAGATCGTATGCATAATCCGTACCCATCCATCGTCCCTTGGAATACCACAGCAACAGACTTGGTATCTTGATCTTCCCCACCTGCCCCGTGGCTCGTTTCCTCCCAAGTGTAATAGCAATCATCTCCTTCGGGTTCTTCTTGTACACGCTCATCTTGCCCCCGCTGAGGTATATGGGGAGGTTCTTTATGAGGTGCAGGCACTGCGAGTCAGCGTACATTGCTCTGTTGCTCTCCAAATTTCCAGCATCGCCAAGCACAAAAATGTCAGAGTGATCCTCGACTTGAAGGTAGTTTGTCTGCTTGATGAAACCGCGGTTGTCCAAAATCTCCTTTGGTGCAAATGCCGTGTTCGGTTTTGTCCCAGTAGCCGGAATGTATGCTTGAGTTCTAAGAGTCTGAAAGCTGCCGTCGGCTCGGCGAAGTTGGAGGATGGTGTCTTTTCCGTCTTTGGTGACTTCTGTGACGCGGGTTTTAGGTAGGAGGTTGACTTTGAGCTTTGAAAGTTCCGTGACAGCTTGTCTTCTGACGCTCTCCAAGGTTGACGACCCAAGCGGGAGGTCATCATCGTAGACAAAGTACACCTCCTTTTTGTCACGATATTCGTATGCGATCTCTCCGGCTGTTTCCGTACCGGTCGGGCCGCCCCCTGCAATAACGATTGTCTCGGCTCTCCTGATGTCGTTCCATAGAGCATGTAGTCTCTCCTTGGTCTCTTCTGTTGTACTCAAGACAGTCCACGGAACATGATCCTGGGCCGATGAGCCAGTCGCAATGACAAGTGTGTCATAGTGAACCGTGTAAACTCCTCCTCTGTTCAAAGCAACTGTAATGTGTTTCCCTTCCAGATCCATACTACTGGCGGCTCCGAGGACAAACTCGAACCTCTCAGGAGGATAATCCTTGAAGAAAGGGTAGAGTTCAAACATGGCCTTGTGCTCGGACCAGTGGTCGGGGAGGATAACTCGAGGCATGGCAATAGGCCAGTGGAAGTGCGTGTTTGGTGCGACAACAGTCAGCCTGAGGTTGTCTTGCGTCAAGACTGACTTGAGCATGATTTGGCGGATCAGGGGTGCAGCAGCCAGGCCGGCGCCGAGTATCACAATGTCCTTCATAGCTTCCGTGTTGTTGTAGAATAGAGTTGATAAAAGAATAGAGAATATTATTAACAGAGTATCTCAAGTCCGAGGAGATGACCTTCGTGGGAATCAACAGGTTATTTATCCAGGACACAGACAAGGCTTAGCCCGACTGTACATATCAGATAGTGTAACCCCGTTCACCTTGGCAAACCAGCATGATTAGCGCTGGGGCTTACCATCAGCCTGTGCCTCGCCCCATAGCCTCAACGCAGTAATAGTCGCACATGGGAAGCTTGCGAGTGGCTCAGGGCTCCATCTTCAATGCTCACGGCACCTATTAAAGCTCAACGAGGAACTATACACAATGAGCTGTATCTACACACATCCGGTCTCTGACATAATATATGAAGGCTTCTCTACCATTTTACGCGGTTTTCTATTGACTTTTTACAACAGAAATTCCACGAGCAACTTCCAGGCGGTTGACGGGCGGTTGACGGAGTTACCCCCCGTAAACTGCAGAATGGAGCTTAAACTCCGCTCAACTCGACTCCACCAGCCCGTCGATCAAGGCCGACTCGGGTTGCTTCACAGTCTTGTCTTTAGGGCATTACTCGCTTGAAGTGGCATCATGCTTGACTGAAAAGATTGCCAGGCGGCAAAATCTTCAAATGAGACTGTCCTTAGGTGGTTGGATATCCTGGCTCGCGATCGATCACTCGCCCCACGTCGTCCCAGCTGGTGCTGCGTTAGCTTGTGTTGGGAAGAGACATTATTGGCCAGTGAATACGGTGCACGTGATTGCTTCATAACTGTTGCTGTTCTGAAAGCCGAAGGCATTTGGACAAGAGCTTGGCACCGTTTGACGGTATCACACAGAGACAAATTTAGAACATTAAGCCCAGTAATCTCACCGCTGAAATTACAAGGCTGCATTGTCATGTGTGCTCCATGAGTCTACTCAGCCGCAACTATGCATCGCTTTTTCCAAGCTCGAGTTGGCTGAGATGGTGGGTTATTTGAACCCAACAGGCGCGCAAGAATACGATGGCAACAAAGGAGTTCCAGAACTTAAAACGAGACGAATAATTATATAGAAACAGGGTGTATATCAAAAAAAGAATGATAGGCCTTCTAACATTATATGGCATTCTAACAGTGTGAGGGAATAAGTGCAGCTAGTTCCGCCGAACTACTTGGCAACCATCAACCAAGGTCCCTCAGAGCATTTCAACTTGATTCCAAATACTGATTCTAACAGAGCCCTTCAATCAAGCAGTCGAGGATCTAAAAATAGTTGACGAGGAGTTAACGGAGAAGTCTCGGCATTTTGAACAATCTTTCCGATGTGTACCACTTCCTTCTCCCTCTTTCTTATCCTTGGATGAAGTATAGTTGATCTTTCAATGGTCTTGATCGGCAAATAATGGGGTAATTGCAAGCCAAGGTGCTGAGAGGCAGGCGATAGCGAACCGATCTCTCTACCAAGAGCGTTCGCTGTGGCCTTCCCTTTCAGCGCACTACTCCGCATTCGCTCTTGATTGCCTATCACAAACCACGACTTGAAAGTGAACGCATCTATAAATCTCACATCTATAAAGCATGCAAAAGACTCCTCTTGAAACCTTTACTAGACATCCGCAACAAAGTGCAAAGCTATCATTCTCCAAACAGCCACCACACGCCTCGTCAAAATGGCCTCAAGAACCGCCGTAGTCACCCCCAACGCTCCCCCAGCGGCCCCTTTCATGTCCCAAGCCATCATCTCAAATGGTCTTGTCTTTTGCTCCGGCTCTCTAGGTCTTGACCCTAAAACTGGAAAGTTTGTCGAGGGCGACGTATCCGACCGGGCGGTGTGTACTCCAAGACGTGACCACATTCTACGGAACTAACCTCTGAGCTTTATAGACCCAAGCTCTCAAGAACCTTGATATCATTCTAGAAGCTGCGGGAACTCGCTTGGCAAAGGCCGTCAAGATCAACATCTTCTTGTCTAGCATGGATCACCTTCCCAAGGTCAACGAGGCCTATACAAAGTTCTTTACCGCTGATCCTAAGCCGGTGAAATAGTTCGTTCCTCTATGTATTACAATTACTAACAGTGATGATAGGCACGGACATGCGTGGCGGCTGCAGCATTGCCACTGGGTGCAGAGTTGGAGATTGAGTGCGTTGCATCACTCAACTAAACAGATACGTCAATAATACATCAATTATGCCACATATCTTTCTCGTTATTTGCATCATGTCTATGCTCCGGAAAGCCAACCACGGCCTCAAGTGGCCATCAAAAAGTCCATGCAAGTCGTCGCCCCACGTATCACCAACCCCCTCAGACCAACCATCCCACAAATCCAAGACTTCCTGATACAATACCACCTCAAAAGTCTCAGCCATCTCCGTCACATATTCGGCTACAGCCACCAATAGATCCCCCTCATCAACAATAAAAAGACATGGCTTGTGTACAGTGACATCATGTCGAAAACACTCTCTCCTTGCAGACCGCTTCTCCACAGAAAAAGGGGGGCGGGAAACGCACGCCTCGTGGTGTCTCGGGCCGAGCTGCAAGCCATTCCCGAAAGCAAAGGTCTTGAATACGAACCAACACGATGACGATCGACGTTTCGGCAGTGAGTGCCGCGCTTTGACGTCGGTGGAAAAAGTTCTTGAGGGTAAATGAAAAAGGTACCTTCGGCAGTCATCAAGTAAATCTACTTCTCGCAGATCAATACAAAATAGAATCGATTTAAAAATGTATTGGTTAAAATCACCAGAAAAAATCACATCTTGTTGGTTTCAACTGTTCACGCTCCATTACTCCCGCACAAGACACATCGCTCAGGAAATCCATCTCATCAACACAAAAATGCTCCAATATGCATCTTTAAAAACAAATAATAACAAAAACATCTTCACTCGCTGGGGAGAGTTGGTTAAAAAAAAAAAAAAAGGTCCCAAAAATTTCATGACGTAGTCGAATCCCTTTCACAAACTCCTATGAATCAAAGGTAGCGAAGGGACAAGAAAAAAGACGAAGCCCCCAAATAATTTCCCATGGATCTAATCTTCACGCATCCAAACCCGCCTCGCCCTTTTGCTTTTTTCCATACAAATAAAAAAGAATAGTGAGATTATTAACGTTGCCAAGCAGAGTGGGAAGGTTGTTGCACATCCATCCTGGGATGTTTTTCTTCTTTTTTACCACTCTGCTTGCTATGTCGTGGGTAGAATTAACAGATCGCCCCGAGACGCCTGGTATATAATGCAAGGGAAAAAACAACATTTGAGGCTCTTAAGCTAGGGAGTGATGCCGCCAGAGTCGTTGCCGTTCATATGCCCACCATTGGGCTATGGGTACGGCCTCGGCCACCCATGCGCCGGCCTCCTCGCCAAAGGCCACCTTGGCATCTTCGACGAGTTGCTCGCTCGACCACGCTGATACGGGGCTGAGCTCTAGCGGATCTGTAATGGCGTTGGTGATGCGGTACTCAAACACCTTTGTCCATGGAATGGTCAGCCGCCACGGTACGTCGGCCGATGTGATGCCGATCATGCCGGCGCCAGAGTTGACGACGGAAAAGGTCCATGCGCGTCGGTCATTCTCCTTCTTGATATAGGGCCGAATGAGAGACTGGCCCTCGTAGTCCTGGACGAGATCAGAGGCGATGCGGGTATCCTTCTTGTTGAGGGAGCCGCTGTTGATGAGAAGGTCGAGGATGGTGGGCAAAATGGAGATGGTGGTGGTGTTGGCCTCGTACTGCACACGAGGGAGGTTGGGATGGCGGAAAGTGATTGGGACGCGGAAATTGCTGACATGGGCACTCTCATAAGTGCCCTCCTTGTTAAAGTCCTCGTGGAAGCCGTGGCCGTGATCACCGGCAAAGACGACAAGAGTCTCATTGGCAATACCCGTCTCCTCGAGAAGGTTCATAAGCTCGGCCATCCAACCATCGTGATACCGAATGGTGTTGATGTACTTGTTAAAGTTACCGTGCCACTTGTTGTCCATGTTTCTATGAGGCAAGTAATCTTGGTGAGGGAAATCCTTGGGTGTATCCCAAGCATGGTGGGTCGTGCTCGTAAAGTGAGACATCCACATGCGCTGGTTATTGGCGGTGGTGTTGGCGATGAACTCGCGCAGGTACGGCAGAAGGACGGGCTCCGGGTAGGCAAAGTAGTTGACCTTGTGGTAGAGAATGTCAGACTTGTTGAAACGCCAGTCCTCCTCGAGCTGTTTCCTGGTGATGATGTGATGGAAGCCAAGCTTGGCATCAAACTTTTCCTGTCGATCGTACTCCTCCACCTCGGCCTCGAAGAGAGCTGTCCTCCACTGCAGATCTCTGAAATCGTCATCATCGGAAGATACGTTCTCCTTGGCGCTGTTGAGAAGATCAAGGATCTGGGGAATACAAGGCTGGTAGGCGTCGGTGTCGGCTTCGTCAAACTTCTCGACGGGCATGGGATAAGCACCGCAATGGTTGGCGCAGTAACTCTTGGTGGACATGGTGGCTGCGGTGTAGCCGCCGATGACGTTGACGCCACCATATCCTTCCTTTGCCGTGTCGTGCCACTTGAACTCGGGGGTCTTGTAGCCCTTGCCATTGGCGTCTGTGAAGCCCATGGGCCGTCCGGTGAGCTTCTCGATGTGCGGCGACAGCTGCGACAAGCGCTCGTTGACAGCCTCTCGGTCCTTCTCGTCGCTGGCATCCAAGATGAGGTTGTGGATGTGGGAGCCCTGCTGCAGGGGCCAGAATTCCTGTCGCAAACTCTCCATCAGGATAAACATGACGTGCTTGATCTTGACAGACCCATCGCCAAGTGCCTCCTGCAGAGTGGGAAGAATTTCGGTATCGAGGTTGGTAATCTTCAACGGGTCGTTGACGGGGTTGTAATAAGGACTGTGCTCCCTAATGTGAGGGCACTTGTTGGAGAGCGCATCCTTCTTGTCACCCAGAGACCCATAGAAGCCATTCTTAGTCCTCAAGGGATCCCACCTAAAGAAACCACGGGGCAGAGTCTCGGGAAGCCAATCAACAGTTCGGTTCTCGTAGGCCTTGGAAGCATCGCTAACCCAGCGCGGGTCCCAGCTCGGTGACCAGCCCTTCTCGAATTCGCCGTCGGCATCTCTCCAGGTAGAGTTTGTAATGAGCTCGGGGAAGGGGAAAGGGTTGTCGACAAGCTTGCGCTGCTCAGTGCAGAAATCGGGTTCCGACTTGAAGACGTCGAGCAGCGAAACGGGGAGGGTGATGGACATGTAATCGTATGGCTTGGCGGGTCGCATAATGAGGGCGACGGCGATAAAGACGGACACGATGATCTTGTAGACCCAGGATGGAATGAAGGAAACGAGCCTCATGAGCTTGCCTCGTGGCGTCAAAGGCTTCTCTGGGGCGAGGGCGTGGGGGCTGCCATGACGACCGTCGGAGTGATCGTGGCTGGAACGCCCGTCGAGGGAGAATGTCTCGGTCGATTCGAGGTCGGTATCGGCGTTTTTAAGAGCGGAATATCGACCGCGGCGCAAGAATCGCAGTCGCTTGAAGTAACCGTAGACTATAACCGGGGAAATGACAATGTCAGCACGCGATCGCTAGCGCAACAAGGGGAGACAATTGGTACTGACCAGAGGCAATGTCGTCTCCGATTGAGCCCATCAAAGATCCAATCGCTCTGTAAAAGATACCATGGGTGAAGCAGGCAACGATGATGAGCACAAAGCCCGAAACCAAAACAGCCCAGCTGCCCGTCATCAAAACCTTGAGTCCCTCTTTGCTGGTGGCATACGCCGTCGCGTCACGCCACTCGAGCTCTCCTCCGGTCTTTGCGTAGAATCCAAGTTGCGACGAAGAACCGCCGATGGCTAGAAGTCTGTAAGAGTAAAATGCCAAGTCAGTCGTTCTTCTACTGCCAAGGGAAAGGATGCGCGCGCATACGTCGCAAGGCTACCGAGGATGCAGCCGCCCCAAGCCAGAGGACTCCTCCCCTGGCACAAAAGAAGTCTCGCAATGCATATCGCTATCAGGTCGAAGAGGAAGAATGTCGGCAGATACAGGATAAATGCCGAGGTAGGGACCGTGGAGAAGTGCGTCCATAGGTGAAGGAGCTTGCTGGAAATGACCGACACGAAGAAAACGCCAAAGACGAACGAGACGGAGAAGAAGAAGCACATTTTTGCGCCTGCGAGGTTGAATGGGCAGACACAGAGGAAGGAGGGTTGAAGGGGGAGGGGGGAGGGGGAGGTGATTCCCAAAAAGACCAAACTCGAGAGCAGCAAAAAGAGAGAAAAAGAGAGAAGGGAAAGGAAGGGAAGAAGAAGGGGTCAAGAGAGGCTGAAAAAGGAACAAAGCCAAAAGATCTGGATTCTCTCTATAATGTGGGGTAAACGGGCCAAACGAGAAAGGGGTCGCGTGTCCAGGGGTTTAGGTAGTGGTGGTGATACGGTAACAATAAATGGATGGACGGGCTCTTGCTAGACTAGGTAGTTCACTGTCTCCTTCGGCGACCTCTCTCTACACGACACGGCCTGACCACTCACTCACTGCCGTACCATGGAGCGCCAGCCTTGACTAATTTCCCTTGGCTGGGTCGGCTGATCGGCAGTGAGAAAGCAAGCAAGCCAGCAGTTCGGCGCGCTCTGTCAAACAATGAGTTCCAATGCGTGCACCCAGAGGAGGGTCAGCCCGCAGAACGCCACGGCTAACGCCCAGGCTAGAGGCGGAATACGAACAAATCAATGACCCCATCGCCCATGCTGGACGGGGGCTGGCAAAACGTTTGTCCTGGTTTGCTTGCTGTAGCCTTTGACGCTGGGCTTCCTTGTCAGGTGTAGGGCGGTCGGGGAACTTGGGATTGCTCGGGGGTATTGACTCGTTGCAGAAGAGGTAGCCGAATGACACCACTGTATCTAAAAACCAGGGCTGGGCTGGGACCGCGGTAGGGCTCTCTTAGCTCCAAGTGCATCGCCGCGGAGCTGTGGCAGTGGGAGTAACAAAGTGCTGTGCATCGCCACACAGACACATTCAAAGGATGGACAAGCTTGCATCTATTGGATCCCCCGTAAAAGGCTTGTTCTTGCGGCGCTGCAGCTTGGGCTGGTGTTGGTTGGGGGTTGGTGGGGCTGTGTGAGGTGTTTTGGTTTGGTTCAGTGGAGGTTTGGGTTCCGCTGATGATCAGTGATGGGCGGACCGCTGGGTCCTTTCCCTGCCTGGGATTTCGATTTCGGCAGTGACACAGAACAGTACAATGCACACCCAGACACCCAAAGAGCGAGCTACATCTCGATGACCGGGATCCCATCATCCTTGGTGTTCTTTTTCTTCTTCTTCTTTCCAAGTCTTGGCTCAGGTTCCATCACCACCACGGGCTGTCCCGCATCTTGGGTGCGGTTGGCGCTGATACATGGCTTCGGTATCTCGCGTCAGGTGTCTCTTTCTGCTGCATGAATTTGTGTTGGTTCATGACTGTTTCTCATTCTGCGTCAGGGTCTCGGCGCCAAAATATGACATCTAACGTCCTTTGAACTTGCCCTCCCTCCCTTTTTCTCACCGACGAACGAGATTGTCTCAAATGCGGCATGGACAAGGGTTGTAGAGAGAGGGGGGGGAAAACCCAGGGAAAGGTATGGTCACGGGCATGAAGAGGATGCACAATTTTTATGCCAAGGCGGGTCCTTTTCCGACTTTTTGGCCCCACAAGGCACCGAAATTCTAGCGTTGTTCCCTCCCTAAAAAATAAGCTTTGTCAGCATTCCTTAGCGAGACTGGACTCCATGGTCTCTGCTCTTCATGGAGAGGTGTTCGCCGCCCCGTGTGCTCGGTGCTGTCCGGTGCTGGTGCTCGGGCGGATCTTTTTGACCCTCTCCTTCTATTTTTGCCCTCGTGATCTCCATCCAAACCTGGTCTGGTTCATTCGGTATACGGCACCTACATGAATCAAGGGCCCATCTCTTCATTTTAAATACGAGAAGGGGAAAAAATACCAACTGCCGCCCTTTTGTTCCCGATCGACTCGTGTTCTTCTTTTCCCATGGAATGATATCGATTCGCGACATGCCAAGTGATGACACTGTGGGCCAGAGCCGTTGGCCCAGCTCCTTGAAACGAGCACGCGACATGATAGGATTGGATCTCTGTGCACCAACACGTCGGGTCTACCGAGGTCCCTTTTTTTTTCCTTCGATGTTTTGGGTCAACGGCTGATTGGCGCAGGGACTCTCGGATCCATGCTTCCATCCTTGATTTCCGCATTGCATTTTTGCGAGAATGAATGAAATGTAGGGTAAGTCGATCAACTTCATTCATCCTTGCTTCTAGAAACTTGGCATCTTTCATTGTGAGATAACCGCTTCTCGCTATGGATCCTTCTCATCATAGATCTCGATGCATTTTTTGCGCTCGGTTTTTTCTTGGGTTCTTTTGTTGCATCATTAATGTTGTGTTCCGTCACTCGGTGGTCGTGGCACCATCCGAGCACGTTTGTTCGTGATACCGCCACAGCAGCAATTGTCACGTTGATCAAAAGCCTCGACCGTGAAAGAATCGCGCACTACCTGAGATGTTACGTGTTGAATATACACAAACACAAGCAAAAAGTAACAATTAACTTTGTTACCTCAATCATCTCGATGAAACGGACATCCGTCTGCTTGGGTCGGCCTGTGGGTTGTCAGCTTCCAGTGTATTGATACCTCAGAAACCAGGCACCAACCATATCACCTCGCTTCCTTGCCGAGGCAGGCACCTCAAGGCAGCAACAGCATCATGAACGCTTGCACCCCATCAATTGAACTTGGCGATAGCATCAAACATGGGTCATTTATCAATTCGTCGCTGGTGCCTGGAATTTCCACCAAATCTGGCAACGCTGCCTGCTTCACCATGTCGCGTTGTCATGTGACTTGGCGAATCCTTCCGTCGCGTTATCGTCTTACAGTGTGCTGGTTCTGACCCCTGCCGAAGCGTACTTGATCCAATCGACACCGCTTATATGTGAAGGCCTGCTGCGAATTTTTCATCTGCGATTCCTCCCTCTCCAAGAAACATCTAATTGAGCAGAAATCGACTTCATCCGTCTTTGCCTTCCATTGCAGCCAGCCACGATGCCCAAGTATCAATATCCAGGCCTCGGCCTTGACCTCCGGTTCCATGACCAGAATGAAGGAAGGGAAGAGATATATCCCGTGGGAATCCACAATAATTGCTACGGCTCCAAATCCGAAATGCTCCTCGTTCGGGAAGTGGCCATGATGATCGTCATGGACCGATTGACTGATAAGCCAGACTGGCATATTAAGGTCTTTAACGACACCATCACTGAGAAGTGGATCGAGGAAGGCCTCGCAATACCTGTTCGGCCACTGTACAACGAAATCGCCAGAGACGGGAAACCCATCCAAGACTCGGACGATCCAGCTGGGTCGCCTAGGGTTTCTTCCAATGATTCCTTCTTTGCGGCGCCGCTTGACACTATTCTCGATAGGGGATGCCTCGAATACGTGCGCCTTTTCATCATTGCCCCAATCCACTTCATTGCTCACAACGTGATTAGTGTATCAAAGAGCTGCGCGCTAAAGCTGAATTCTTCCGAAAGTCGGGCCTGATTCCTACGCTGGATGCTACGTCTACCGTTGTCAAGTCTGACAGCTTCATTGACAACTCGCTGCACGACTCTCTTCGCGCTGCATTTGTCAAGCTCGTAGAGGAGCAAAAGGATAACCCCGACTGGCACCCTCTCACAAAGGGGAAGGTGTTGGATCTTGTTCATCCTTCGCTCTACCCTCTAGTCTACGGCAGAACGCGGGTCTTTGAAGACGAGGTTGTCGGCGTCGAGGATGCTATCGACAAGTGGACAGGCAAGGGAGAAGTTATCCCTGAACTGGAACCTGATGGACTGGAACCTGAGGAGTGGCGGCATTGGTGGGAAACAGATAGAGCAACTAACACCGGTATCGGTGGCGGCACCGTCAACAACTACTTCTGGTCGACCAAGTACCAGTGGCTACCCTCCAACGTCGAGCTTCGAGAAGATGGGAGTGTCAAGTTCACCAGCTACATCAACAACCTGCACCCAGTCAAGCACCGCGACGTATACGGAACCATTGAGAAGCTTATTGAAAGGGCCCTTCCGGCATGGGATCTTTGCCTCAAACGCTATATTAGTCATGGACCGCGAGAAGGCATAGGAGCCGGAAGAACCGAGCCTCGCTTCCCGTTCCCAGAAAATCCGGAGTAAGTCTCAGGGTGGCTCTTTAGGCAGAAAAATAGCTGACACAGAATTCTAGTGACGATAATGAGGACAACTGGTCACCTCCTCTCAGGGACATGCCGACTCCTCCGCCGCGTTCCAAGCCAGACGAAGCTGAAGTCGAGGAATCAGAGTCAAACCCTGCGTCATCTGACGAGTCAGATTCAGATGATCCCGACCACTACACTGACGAAGAGGATGAGAATGGAAAAATATGGCATGGAACACGCAGGGAGATTGCATGGAAGAGGGCCCGGAAGCCCGCTCAGCCGGAAGCTCCAGAATTCGAGGCTTGGAACTACGGGGTCGAGCCTGGCGATTCCTTACGTGAACGATTCAATGACCTGCAGATCATTGTCAAGATGGCCTCTATCGAGCTCACCCCCAAGAAGCCCACATTTCCTGCTGGCAGCTGGCATGTTGAGGGTCAGATGAACGAGCATATTATTGCCACAGCCCTGTACTACCTGGACTCGGAGAACGTCACGCCCAGCTACCTTCAGTTCCGCATGCAAACTTCTTCCTATCAGGAGGACAACTTTTTATGTTGGCCAAGACAATTATACCTGGATGGAGCAAGTGTACGGCACCAAGCTACAAGCCGGTGGCGGCGGCGCGTGTCTCCAGAATTATGGCAGTGTCGAGACTAAGCAGGGAAGACTTCTCGCCTTCCCTAACGTCTTCCACCATCGAGTCTCGCCATTTGAGCTCAAGGACAAGACAAAGCCTGGCCACCGCCGGTTCATTGCTCTGTGGCTTGTAGACCCTCTCACGCGCGTCATCAACACCGGAAACGTACCCCCCCAGCAGCAGAGCTGGTGGATGGATAGCGCATTCGGTAACCTGGGTAACAAGAACGCCGAAAACGTACCGCAGGCGATTGCGGAGCTCATCCTCGATAAGACGCCCAGCCACCCGGGGTTGGAGGCGGCAGCTAAGAGGGGGGAGCCGCTTCCGGCGGAGCTGATGGAGATGGTTCGGGAGAATGTTGGAGATACGGTTCCTATGTCTCTGCAGGAGGCTAAGGAGCATCGGCTGAAGCTGATGGAGACTCGGTGTGCTTTTCAGAAAGTGGCGCGCAACCAGTGGCAAAATGTTGGGTATAATTTCTGTGAGCATTGATCCATGGGTGTAGCCAACAGAGACCCAGACGGGAAGGACGAAGGGAAACGACAGTTTGCTTTGATACATGTCTAAACTTCTGACGGCAAGGGGAGAGGAGACTTGCCAGCGACGTGTGTCTTTTGCCGAGTCTAGCTCATCTCCCAAGCCTATAGACATGAAACATCCTCCTCACAGATACAGCACTCAATCTATCCACATGTTCATGTCGTCTTCCTTCATTTCAGGTTATATTTGACTCTTACAAAGTAATCTCTCGATTGGTTCATCTGCCTGTAAGTGCGTTGTTGGTCCTGGAGTCAGAAAGCTCTAAAAGGTCATTGCCCAACATCGTCCATGCATGTACCTATGCAGGCAACATGGGGAGGCCGAAACACATGGGTCAACCGCCTAAACGATAAAAAACTCCCAAGACTCCCCCCTCCTGAAGAAAGAACGTGGCTCTTCACCCATACACGTAGACCACCCTAGTCTCTGGAACCGATCAGCAGGCTCTCCTTTGGCACGGCCCAGGATTAAGCCGCATGTGCTCGGCTCTGCATCACCACTGAACTCTGACACGGGGAAATAGAAGAGATCGCCCTCCCAGTTCTCCGCAACCTTAGTGATCCGCTTCGCTGAGATCAGCGAGGCATCTTTCAGGAGGTCGATACCAGAAGTATCGATATGGGAGAAGAGTGTCTTTTCGGAAATTTCTTCATCCCACCGAGCGTACATCTCGTCGCGTGGACCTATTTTGAGCTCTGAGAACTCGAGAGGTTCGAAGTTCCTCGTGAAACTCCCCTTGGTCTTTACTGGGAATAGTCGGCCACATAGGAGCATGTAACCCCCTTTGAGATCTCCATATGGGTTTGTGCCCGCCGTTACGAGATGGATCTTAAGGATCTGGCACATATCTGTGACGGAATGGTCCGGGTTGTAGGCTTGAAGAAACTTGACCCCTTCAAGAGAAGCCCACGACCATGAAGGCGCTCTGTACTGAGATGGTCGAAATCCCTCTATAGGCTTGGACCGATTCCCCCAGCATAGAGCGTGGGGTAACTGCGATCGCCACAATCCCGCAACGTACTCGTCGTTTCCGATACTTGGTTGTAGATGGCTTGCCAGACCGGCCGTGGCGATCAATTTGTCGGAAAAGTTGGTGAGTCTACAACGCGTGTACTCTTCAAGTAGGTTGTACCAGAGAGAATGAAATTGCTGGACATCGTATCCTTTCTTTTTGCCTTGATATTCTGTCGTTTCCTCCGTAACCTCCTTTGGAATACCAACTGGCCAAGATTCGCAACAGAGTGCCTCACGGCATTCCCACCAGAGCTGGGTATCGGCGAGGAACAGAATACGGTTGGAAATGTAGGATTCCTGAAGGACCCAGGCACGGCGACGTAGTGGAGAGTTTCTGATTTCGTTAAAGGGCTGTGCTAGCGCCAAGATGTATGGAACGTCCGGCATGTCTCCTGGTCCTTCCTGAGGAACCGTGATCGCGGTAGGTGGTATGTTAAGAGGATCTCTGTGGAGAAGACTAGACTCGGAGCTTTCTGCCGCTGCGGCTGCAGATATAGTGAGAAGGGCGTTGCCGTAGACGTGCATCATTGTCGCTGATTCAGCTCTCCAGTCGTCGGTAGAGTCTTGGATGATACAGAGGGAATCGATCCAAATGTACCTAATATCCAAGCTTAGACAAGCATCAATCGCTTCCTTGTAGCTTTGGGGTAGCTCTGAAATGTCGATGCCCGCTTCAAGACGGGGTTTGTTGTCTTTCAGCAGCTTGAGGGTCTCGGCTTTGCCCCAACAATGCGAGAATGCGGCGTAACGCTGCACAGAATTGGTACTTTCGCTTTCGATTACTCGGGCTGTTGCGCTGTCCAAGATCTCGACGAGTCTTGTAGGGTAAAAGTTTGGACTTTGTGACGCTGAACACTTTTGGTGTTCCTGGCAGCATTCATCTAGCCAGCCCCTGGCTAGAAACCACATATCGTCGGCGCTCCTATCCTCTTGGGGAGACTTATACTGTATGTATTGGGGTGGGATACCTCGACATGCTGATTAGAACACATGACCGGGACCCCTTGAGATGTGCTCACCTATTTCCGAGATGAACATGAAGATCCACTCTAGAAGACCACTCCCTGGTCCATCGGCTGGTTCAAATTGAAAGTCTCTTCCAGACCGAGGAACCAAAAACCTCGTCATCTTGGGCAGAAATATGATCCCCACCCGCCTGATTGGCGTGTTGATAGTGTCTAGAGTCATATGAAGGGTGTAACCGGATCTGCAAACTAACTGAACCCGTACCCGTAGCGGAGACTCTCCACTGAGGGGTTCCCCAAAGTGTAGCTGTCGTGATGAAGGAGAGGATGGGACTCAGTTCTGCAAACTGGCGGCTTTTGACGATCCGTGAACAGAGTCTGCATCCGTTGTCGACTGCTGTTAGGATGCTCTCCCTGGATTGATGATGGGGTATATAGGCTTGAATAAGTGTATTATCGGAAAAGACTTCCTGACATCTTTGGCATAGTTGGGATCTCATGATATCACTCGAAAGATGGTGGAGGGTTAGGTTGATGGTGGATGTCAGACTACCTAGGCACCCTTTTCAAGCTGACGAAAAAGACCCACAGACGTGCTTGAACCAATGAGAGCCGTATGCTTGCAAGAGAGGGAGCCGAGAAAAAAGATAGGCGTGATTGGATTTATCTTCTCCTAGTGATAAGCACAAAGGGGGGAGATGGGCTTCAAAATAATATTGACAGAGAAACTCAATGCTGCATGAAAAGTCACGGAGAGTAGCCATTCAGTGCTCGCAAAAGCTACAGTACCACTGCTCCCAGCTTCCAGCCTCACTCTTCCTTGTCCTCTGGTCCATTAATTTAAGTCGATGCTCTCGTGTCTCTTGCACGCTCATCAATCCCTCAGGAACACTTCCATCAAGCCCTCCAGAAGCAAACTTGCCAGTCCACTAGTCTTGTTGCTGCGGGGGTATGTTGGCTGTGGATATAATGCGCCGGTGAGGATCGATGAGTCAAAGGGCGATGAAACGTCTATGACCGGGCTTGGTAGGGTCTTTAAGGCGGAAAGAAGATACGCGGTGTTGACTCGGAATAGCTAAACGTCAGTACGTAAAGATAACAGTATGTGGAGTAGACCTACAAAACGTTAAGAAAGGCTAGAAGACGTCCCTGCTTCGTCTCGACATCTCCAAAGTTCTGCACACAGGTGGAGAATCCATACCCGCGCAAGGCAGTACCATAGACTCTCTCAATCCAATTATACTCGTCTTGTTTGACGTGTATACGATTATTGAGATACGAGCTGGCCTGTGTGCAGAACGATAGATGACTGGGAGTGACGTTTTTCGCTGTCAACGTAGAAGAGGGCTGTTGCGCAGATCTTTTCGTTCATCTGGCCCTCGAGCTTGACGTAGAGTTAGCAGGTGAGTTGCAGTGAAATGAAAGACTGTTTACTTACGTGCCATCCTCCGGCTAGAAACTCAGGCTTCTCGGGCGTTAGTTCAATACTCGCCATCTTGACGATAACCTGCAACCCATTTTTCTTTGAACTTTTCGCGAAGGCTTTGCTCGGGTGCATAGTCTCAACAAGTGCCATGGTTCAACAATACTAGAGCATTCACTTTGCTACTTCAGGTCTCATCCCCACGTTTGATTCAGCTGGCAATTCTACCGTCAAGTCGGATTCGTACATTGAGAAGCCTCTTCACGGTAAGTTGATGCAGGCTTTTGACGCTCTTCGTGCCGATCAGGGGGATAATGTGGATTGGCACCCACGAAGCAACGACATGGTGCAGGACTTGGTCCATCCATCGATGTATCCCTTCTGTTACGGTATGAATGGGAAGCTAGAGTCTTCAACTTAATAATCACCTTCAGGCCGCACCAATTTCATCCAGGAGGAACTCGTTGGTGTATATGACGCTGTGGACCATGTTGGAAAAGGTGCAACTATCGCCAAAGACGAACAGCCCGAGAGTGACAATGTCTTTTGGTCCACCACGTATCAATGGCTCCCTGCTAATATCTCTTTCCGGGACGATGGCACCGTCAGATTCACTAGCTACGTCAATAACTTGAACCCAGACAAGTTTCCCGAGATCTATGACACTCTTGAGCGTCTCATTGGCAAGGCAATTCCCGCTTGGGGTCAATGCCTTCACGAGTATACCAGTTGGAAAAAGGGCCCTGTTGCCGGAAGAGTGGATTCACGCTTCCACGAGATTACTGAAGCGTCGTAAGTATAGTCTCATCCACATATGAATCGTGGAAGAGTAACAACTTATTGTCACCTAGTGACTCAGACGATAGTCTCTGGGCTCCAGAACTCGATGTCGTAAAGTTCACAGACATAGATGTCAACCTCACGCATGAAGAACTAGCCGAACTCGGGGATATGGCATGTTATTAAAAAGAGAACATCCAGATAAGCTGGAAGGAACAACACGAGAGGATGCGCAATGGCCCGGCCCCCTTAACCCCCAAAGTCGAAGACCGTCACATCGCAAGGGCGAAATGGGAAAATGTTAGGGAGGCCAAACTCCCTGAACCATGAGACTTTGAGGAGATTGAGGGTATCGGTCACTAGGTATAGCAAAGAACGTAGGCATTAACATGACGGCAGCAGCTAAAAGCCGGTTCAACTTGCCCAACTTACATAACCGGGTCAACCGCATTATTCAGATTGGTCGGCTCAGTGTCAGAATTTGTGGCGAGTCGTGGATGCTTCTCCATACACTCGCTTAGAACATGGTCTCGCTTCACTTCTATTCATGAATTATAAATGATCCGAAAGTTGGTTATTTCATTCCTCTTGACGCGTGTAAAGCTAACCCGCCAAGTCGTAGGCCCTCGCTGATACATGAAAAAATCGACCCGCCGACGCATTTGTTTTACTGCCAAGACTCCGCTTCAGCAAGCCTTAGGCCGCCCGTGATTTGTTCTTGATGCATATTGCACTCGAGGCCGAGGAGAGCTTGTTTGCAGAAGCAGGGAACGCTTTCAAACGGTTTACGGAACTCGTTACAACTCCTCGAATGCGACGAGTTAACCTTGCGGTGGCAACTATCATGCTTGCTTAGTAGATGCGCGGCAGTAAGGTTCGACCTGGAACCCTTGATGGAATCCCGCTGACTGTTACCATAGTCAACATCATCTCCTTTTTATTCATCTTCAATCTTCGTCCAGTCTGGTGTCTCCCAACAAAAGGCACTGTGGGCATCCTGGGGCTTTGGACTCGTCAACTTTGCCTTTGCAATCCCTGCATCATGGCTCATTGATGCTCATGGACGTCGCACCCTGTTGCCTTCTACGTTCCCCCATATGGCATGGACCCTGCTCGTGGCTGGATGCTGCTTTCTCATCAACGGCGACGGCACCACACGACTTATCCTTATTGCGCTGTTCATCTTTTCTTTCACAGCATTCTACAGCATCGGTCTAGGTCCCATGTGTTACGTCTACGCGGCAGATGTTTTCCCTCTTTCCCATCGAGAGCTGGGCATGGCATGGAGCGTTGTTGTCAATGCCGGTGGTGCTTCAGCACTTGCCCCCACGTTCCCGTACTCGCTTTCTGTCTTGTCACCGACCGGGGCTTTTGGTTTCTACTGTGGTCTTAATTTTTTGGATCTCTTGATAATTTTCTTCTCGGTGCCTGAGACCAAGCAGTTGACACTCGTGCACGTGTCTCATGCAACAATACCATCTAGATACAGTAACTCATAAGAACAATCTAAATGTTTCGTTGAATTATTAGGTCTATTCTATGTTGATAGTAATATGTATTCTATGTTGCATCCAAGCTTGATTCGTTATTTCTCGGATGACGGCTCATAATAGGCGCCCAATCTATCCATATTAGCAAGTTCCTTCACCATTGGAAACACAAACTTACCCAATAATCACATAACAGGCATACATCAGGGCTCCTTTCAACCCAACGGCCCTGACAGTCGTACTTGTACGACTCAAAATAAGAAGGTTGATCAACAACCCCGTACCCACCAACGTCGTCGTCTCAAACACGTTGAAGGCCATCTCGAGGTCCCGGTGCAGCATCCAGGCTATCAGGACCGTAAGGGGCGCCACGCACAGGGCGATCTGGATTGCCGAGCCCACCGCGACAGAGATGGCTAGGTCTAGCTTGTTCTTGGTAGCTACTGTCACGACTGTTACGTACTCGGCAATGTTTCCAACTACCGGGAGGATGATGAGGCCGATCATGGCTTCTGAGAGGCCGCCTTCGTGGGTTACGTCGTCGATCTCTTTGACGAGGAATTCGGCGTTCATCGACATGAGGGCTGATGTGAGGACTAGCACCGTTACGGATGCGAATGTCCCGCTTGAGTTTGTTGGTCGAGACGGTGAGAGAGCGGATACTTCGTGGAGGTGTTCCGGCAAGAACTGACTTGCGATGGTTCCGTCGTTTAATGAAGAATCTCGGCTGTGGAATCCTTGGCTAGCGCTTAGTGAGCGTGTGCGAGAATGTCCCCTCGCCCGGAACCCCTGCTGATAAGAAGAACCGAGTCGAGAATCAGGTCGTGCAGGATCCCTATTCACAGGTTCCTCCTCGACAATCTCCGGATTCACTCTCGAACCCCTATCCAGAGTCGTGCTCCTCGCACGGCTTTGAGCGTTCTGGTCTGCGAAGCGGATACTTCGAGATGCCGCATTGGTCTGAGATTGTGACGATGGCCCACGGCGGTGTCGACGTTGAGGGCTTTGATGTCGGATGTTGCCTGGTTGGAGAGTCTGCAGCGGGATAGGCAGTGCTTCTACTGCCTTGGGTCTCATCTCATATGCAAAGTACAAGACGTAAATAACGAGCACGACCAGCGAAGAAGCGCGGCTCATACTGAGAGCAGCCTCACTCCTTTTACCCTTCATATGAAACGTGTAGTCAAAAGCCGTCTTTCAAAAGTTAGCCTACACACTCCAAAAAGCGGTGAGAAAACTCACAGGTATCAAAAATGACAAAAACTGAAATGAAGAGCAGACACGCCAAGAGCTCTGATTCTTCAACGCTGCAGTGAGGATCATGACTGGACATGCTACTGGCTAGAAGAGCAGAGCCTAGAATCAAGAGGAGATTCACAAGGACACTGCCTAGAATGGATGCTTGAACGATGCGGATATGATCATTCACCAGCGCAACCCTGAAAAAAAGTCAATACTCGGCTTGAAAGCGATTCTAGGCATTCCTTACACTCTAGTACGAGTCAGCAAAAACATTCCAACAAAAAAAAAAACGCGTCACAAAAGACTCACAAAATAATCAACTCGACAAGATTTCCAAGGGTAATGTTCAAAAGAGCTCCGATGGTGTCTCCAGCCTCTATCGCTATCCGCTCAGTAGCGTCCGTCAACATGACAGATAACGGAATAATGGCGATGGCGTTGGTGATGAATGTGACTAGCGGTGAGACTTCATATGAATGAGCCGCCAAACCGATTGGCACGAAAATGAGAAGCCAGTTGAGTTTTGATGCGACCAGAGTCGCTCGAATCTGACCGAAAAAGCCGAGATTGACATCGTTGCTGCTACCGAGATCGAATCCGTTCCATTCCAAGGGCTGAGTCTCCAAGTCGGTGAGGTTTGAGCTTGACAGCTGCTGATAGCGAAATCCATCTCCAAAAACGTGATGATGCACGCAGTGCTCGCTTTATCGTGTCTTTTCACCAGCTGCTTCATCAGTACACGCGATCTCTTTCATTCACACTTTCGGCAAACCCGGGGGAAGGGGGCTTCTCGCACCTCGCAGGCTAAAGCCTACCCCTGAGACTTGATGGTGACCGCTTCCGGAGGCCTCCTGGTCGAGGAGGCGCGGGGAGCGTTCGTCGGGCGAGTCGTCTTCATCTTGGCTCGCACTGCAGTCGTTATACCTGGGAGCCTCGGCGACGAGAGAACCCATTGGGAGAAGAAATGTCGGTGGGAGAATGACAGTTCTCTTTTTTTTTTCCTTTCGCAGGGGAAGCTGGTAAGAAAAAACAGGAGGGGCAAATTTAAAGGGACACATTCTCACGATGGAGGCGGCCGCTAAAATTATTACCCCTGAATTCAAACATGGGGGGCCTTAATTGGAAACATTGGGTCCTTAGTGGATTGTGTGAGGGATTTAGCCTTGTTTTCCCTCCGCAGAAGCCGCGTCCCCCCAGGCCAGGCCAGATCCTTTGGCTGGCATTGATTAAGCAGACGCTTGCCGCCAGTTTTTGTCCCTTTTCCCCTATCATTTATTTTCCCTTATCCAGCTAATAAAGTTCCTCCACGTATCGCTGACCTTGTTCCCCCACGGTTCAAGGCTTCATCTCCTGGACGTGTGTGCGTGCACGACCCACTACAAACAAGCCCTTGCAAAAAGGAACGAACCATGCATAAAAGCAAATCGTAATTAAAGACATTGTTAACCGATGGGGAGACGTTTCATCCGCTAGTTGATGGTTTCAATCTGAAGCTGACTTTGTATGGACTCTGACGAATCCGTCATGCTCTCACCGACTTGGAATGAAGAAATGGGGGCTTATTATTCAGCCCCCCAGGAATTTGAGTTTTTGTTTCCGGGTCAATAACCGCGTAATTATTTCCGATATCGATAAACACTGAGAGCAAAGGCATTTTCACGCGTATTGATGTCGGCGAGACCCACGTATGATGCAAGACAAAACAGATGACAACCTAGAGGGTGGATATTTGGCGTGCCACTAGGTACTCCATAACGCTCGTCATTCTTAGTAGATCCTCATTACTATTAACAGTCTAAGAATGCAGAAATGAGATCTAAAGTTAAAGGAATTCCTTGTTTAATTCCTCATAACTTGTCATGATGCACCTATCTGTCAGATGAAGCTACAACACCGAACCGTCCCTCCCTTCGGATTTGCCCGAGAGATGCAGGAGAAACCACTTGACAAGGCAAATCCAAATGGTAGATGGCATCACCATGTGACTCTATAACCTCATGAATCTCCTGTTTATCAACTCGGAGTGCACGCGAGTATCTCTGTGACGTGACGCGCTCCCAGATTTTCACCACACGTGAACTCAGCTCCATCTCCCATGTGCTGCGCCATGTAATTTGTGCACCTTCTCCGTTCACATGGAATATGAATGCGCAGGCATTCCCTTTGATGCCATCCCAGATCACCAACGTATGCAGCTTGGGCATCCTCAACGCGACAGTGCCGGCTTTGTGCAGCAAGGAATCAATTTCCCTTCGACTTGCCGTAGGCCTTAGGAGTTTCGATGTCAAAGCCAGAGACTGCAAGTTTTTCCAGATCGAAAATCGGTTGGCACCATGGAAGAATTCCTCGGCGTCGATCATGTACGAGACAGACAGGTGCTCAAGGTCGCGACATTTAGCAGCAAAGGCAGCAGCAAGTCGATGAGCAGTGTTGCCGTCCGTTTCCACAGGAGAGTACCAGAGTCGTCTGGAAGAATTGACTATTGCTGCAGTAAGATGGTCGCTAAAGTCTTCAAAAATCGACACTCTCTTGAGACTTTGGGGGAACTGCTTCGTTATCACGCGCGCCATCTCTACAACCCAGACGTCAGTACTTGAAGAAATAGAAGTTGTTGACATGGAAAACTCACGCGTTTCATTTATCCCCTTCCACTCAGCATCCCATATCCGCCATGGCTCAAAGATCAAGTTTTCCAGACGGGGAAGTCTGGATAGTATGAGACCAAGTGATAAAGGGGGAAGCGAACGGCGCATTTCTCGACGTATCGTGAGACATGTGACACTTTCCACCTGAGGAGGTACTCTATTGACGTGGAAGTAGAGATCAGGCGTTTTTAAAGAGCTGTCGTATTGCTAGCTGGGGAGGAGACTGGACCGGCTGGCCGTGTGACCAACCGTGAAGAGGATCGTGAAAACTGTAGTCGAGCTTTGGCGTAGCAGTAGAGTCTTCCTCATCAGAAGCAATATAATTCCTGAACCAGTGCATAGAATCGCTGAGAGAATGAGCACCGAGTTCCAAAGTCAAGCCGTTCGTCGTCTTCCAGGTATCGAGGATACAGAAAAGCTTCCGGATTCCTTGGCTAATGAAGTAGCCGATGGGTGGTCTTCTGTTAGGAGGCCGCCGGTTACCTCTGCATTGCTGGCATGCATACATTGGTAACTCGATATCGAGAAAAATATGCTGAACGAGGTCCCTCTGCCGAACGACGAGATGTTGGAAATCATCAAGGCAGGACACGCTCAGCTTTAGCCGGCAAAAGTTTCGTTTCTCGATGAAGTGCTGCCATTCTTTGCAGACCGATGCGAAAGAAGCCCAGCCTGGATATCTCTGCTGTACGATCGTCTCCAAAATCATCAAGCGGATTTCTAGGGGGAGTCGCCTGAAGGACATGGTTTTCCATCTTGTCGAGGCACGTAGTTCCATTCGATGGCATCTGGGCTTGTCCGCCATGGGTAAAGAGGTGGTTAGGGTTGACGGAGAAAGAAGACTCAGCATTTGTATTTTTACCGATGAGTTCCGCTTCCTTCTTATACGGAGGAGGAAAATGTTGGGCGTGGGGGGGGGAATGACAGTTTTTCAACATAATAACGGTGTTGGAACCTTGTGCTGCATGACGCCGTGGCCTTCTTCTTACCATGTCTCCAAAAAGGCGCCATTCAGCCACAGTAGCAAGGCGAACATGTATTAGTACCTGATGTACATCTTCTTGAGTAGCTTTTGGTATTTTACTCTGTTCCAGCCTCGAGGGTCTGATTCTCTCTATTATATTCTCGACATTTGGGCCATTAACTCCATCTCTAATGCTGCAGCCTCCATCAAATATAGCCTCCCACAGGTCAGACAACACATCTGCTATTCAAAGGGCCAGGAAGACCGTACAAGTAATGCGTCCTACAGTCTTATTCACCTACGCAACCACGGGCGGCCACCTCTAGATATGATCTGATAAGGTTAGGAGAGAAATGTCAATAGGCGCTAACCAAAATCCATCTCGCCTAATTTTCCTCTCAGTGAAACACTAACAAGACTCCATAGGCCTTGCAGCCAGCGCCCGTCACACAGCGTCACCACTCCACAATATCTACGCACTGGACTTTGCGGACTTTACGGATCTAACGGATTTCCAATAGCGAGCTCAATAAAGCCGACTATTGGTGGAATTGAACAGGGTATGTATGCAGCAAGCAGCCTATCGTATATAAATGTTGTAGATTTCTTCTCACAGTCAGCAGCATTTGCCAAGACTTCATCTATCTCAACATCAGCAACCATGTCTCCACGGGTCATCATCTTTGGCGCATCTGGCGCTGTTGCACGGGCCGCTGCTTTCGAAGCCCAGAAACGAGGCGCTACTGTTTTTCTCGCTATGCGGGATACCAACAAGGCCATCCCCGGACTCACACCCGAGATCGAACAAGAGCTCGGCTTCAAGCGAGTCAAAGCAGACCTATCTGATCCAAAGTCTGTTCAAGACGCCATTTCTCAATCAGGAGCAACCGCCGCGTTTACCTACATCGTCCACGCGGTGAAAGATGGCCTGCGTGGAACTCTTGACGCTATGAAGAAGTCTGGCATATCACATGTCGTTCTGCTGTCTTCGTACACATTGTACCGACATCCGGATGCGAAAGCTGCCATGAACAGCTCCGATTTTATCCCCGCGGCCCACGCCAAGGTTGAAGTTTCTCTGGCCGAAAGTGGACTGGGACATACCATTATTCGACCAATGTATTTCAACAGCAACTTGAAGGGAGAGGCTGAGAGTTTCAAGAAAGGACAAGTCAAACTACTGAATCTTGAGGCAGTTAGTGATTACATCGCTCCAGAGGACATTGGATCCGTCTGTGGTGTGAAGCTGGTCGAGCATGAGGCAGAGTCAGAGATTGTACCCTTGTGTGGTCCAGACCTGCTCACACAGAAGGAAGCTTGGGAGATCGTCGCGGAGGCACTTGGCCGTGATTTGACCATCACGGAGATAAGCGAAGAGGAGTTTATTGCCAAAAAGGAGGAGGTACTTCCAAGTTTCGTTGCTCATGCTCTCGCAGAGTATTTCCTTGGGGACGACAAGGCGAGATATCCGGAGGAACGGTACAAGGAGGCTTCGACAAATATCAAAAAGTACACTGGCAGAGATCCGATCAAGCTTTCTGCGTGGATCAAGATGCATAAAGAGGAAGTATTTGGCATCTAGTGGGAGCTTCAAGTTGTCATTGAACGGGTGCTGGGGTTGTAGCTACACGGATTGATGTCATATACCTAGTTTGACTAGCATGGATAAATAAAGAAATCTACACAACGAATGCCAAGTACCCTTCGCAGTAAGGCAGGTGACATTGTCCTCAAAAGGGGCTTACAAGCTCGCAATCCGATGGTATTGACGAAAGGTAGTAGTAAATGGTGATGAGGCCAACTGGCTGAGTCAATTTAACCCACAAAATTTTACATCAACTCGCACCGAATCGGCGATCCTCACCGTGGGAAACACGCCTCAAAATCCAATTAAATGGTAGTGTTTTCCGTATACCTGCTGGATTGTCATGGTTCTGAGGGCTCGGCGTTACTTCACACGAGTACTATTCGCCAAGTCTATCCCCGGACTCGATGTCCTTTTAGAGCATACACGGAGGCTGTGACCAGTGGGGCTATTCAATAAATAATTAACTAGAATTTCGACGGATGAGAGTGTTTGCTTAAATACAGCTTAGTTATAATGGCAGAGAAATTGGTTCTATTTGCTCTACTGGAAGCCTCTCGTGGCCTACCACCCATCCATCCCTTTGCATCATCTGAGCAACCCCTTGATACTATGTTGCTGTAAGGCATAAGTAAGGATCCTACCCAAGCCACCGGTCCAATCCTACATCTGCGAGCTTTCCTCAATGATGAGGCAGCAAAGGAGCTTATCGAAGGGTTGGACCTGAATGACCGCCTGGGGTTTACGCAGATGGGGGTGACTCTAGTGTAACTTGCTCGTTTAAATCTTCCACGGTGGTAATCACCATCAGGATTGTATCTCGGTCTGTCCGTGGTATCTCTGTGCGTGTTGGCATGGCCAACACAGACAGCCAAGAGAGAAAACCAACGAAAGCCTTCCATTAACCCGCGAGTGCGATGCCCACATACTCAGACGGATTACGGGTTTCAGCGGCATTCGAAATCATCAATGAAAAACGCTCTTAAAGATAAAAAGTTGGAAAGGAACAATCTTTGGACCCTTCATCCGAACAAGTCCAACACCCCAAGACGGATTAGGCCAGACATCGGGATCTCCTACCTCTTTCGCGCCCCCTGCGCCCCGACCCCACGCCAACTATCAGTAGCGCTAAACACACTTTCATCGATTTCGCGGGGTAGAATCTTCCCCTTATCTCGTCATCCAGCGAGAATAACCGATCATATCTACCTATCTCGGGATCTCTGTCTAGGTTGGTCTGGCTCGGCAAGCCCGGGGACTTGTTCTGGCGTAGTTCTAGGCTTTTGCGGAGCGGCTCTTGACGGCTTCGGTAGATAGGGGTGCAACGTGGTGTTGTTGTTCCTGATTAAGATGTGTTGTCTAGGTCATGATGGAGACTAAAATGGAAGGCTTTGATGTTGGGAATGAGCAACTAATTCCGAGGTCGTCGAGTATTTAAGAGTAGATGAGACGGCTTCTTGGTTGAATAATTCATCAAGCTCAGATCAATCAACAGTACTTCCTCACACTTCTACTCTACTCTTCTTCATAACCACTCTTGCACTCACACTCCCGCAACAATGGCCGCCGTCAACGCTGATACCCTCGACATGTCCCTGTTCTTCGGAACAGAGGCCCAGAAGAAGGAGTTTTGCGAGAGCCTCCTCGCCCTCCTCAAGAAACGAGGATGCGTCAAGATTCAGAACCACGGCATACCTGCAGAGGATATCAAGCAGCTCTTCGAACAGGTAAAACACTTGACCTCAATTTGCGCTGCTTATCTAATCCCCGTAGACCAAGAAGTTCTTCAACCTTTCCCACGAGACCAAGATGATCGCCAAACACCCTCCCCAGGCGAACCCCAACCGAGGATACAGCTACGTCGGCCAGGAAAACGTCGCCAACATTAGCGGCTACGAGAAGGGTCTTGGTCCTCTCAAGACCCGTGACATCAAGGAGACTCTCGACATGGGCTCTGCCACTGACGACCTCGTCGACAACCTCTGGGTTCCTGAGGAGAACCTCCCCGGGTTCCGCAAGTTCATGGAAAGCTTTTACGAAAAGGCCTTCAAGACCGAACTTCAAATCCTCTCCGCACTAGCCATCGCCCTTGGTGTTTCTGAGGATCATCTCAAGTCCCTTCACAACCGCGCCGAGAATGAATTCCGTCTTCTTCACTACCCAGCCATCCCCGCCTCTGAGCTCGCCGATGGCACAGCCACCCGCATCGCGGAGCACACCGACTTTGGCACCATCACGATGCTCTTCCAAGATTCCACAGGCGGTCTCCAAGTCGAAGACCAAGAGAACCTCGGAACCTTCCGAAACGTCGAGTCCTCAGCTCCCACCGACATCATTCTCAACATTGGCGACTCTCTCCAGCGTCTGACGAACGATACCTTCAAGGCAGCCTGCCACCGCGTGACATACCCTCCCACCATCAAGGCTGGTGATGAGCGTGTTATTCCTGAGCGATACTCAATCGCTTACTTTGCTAAGCCTAACCGCAGTGCTTCTCTGTTGCCCCTGAAGGAGTTTATCACTGATGCTACGCCTTGCAATTATGAGGATGTTACTGCTTGGGAGTGGAACAACCGCCGAATTGAGGCGCTGTTTACTGCTGCTGCTTGAGTGGTTATGTGACTGGATGAAAAAGGACCTCCTAGGTAAAAGAACTTGGGAGGAATGAATGGATGATGGGATTGAGATCCTCATGTATGCTATAGCTAGCGAAGTCTGCATTTACAAGGAACAAGATTATTTGACATTTATTTATCTGTTCATTCCTGTGACATTCTGTCTAGATCCAGGATATTTAATCGACAATGATTTGAAGCTTCTGGGCAGCTGGGAACTCGTCACTTCGGTGGTCATTTGTTTCTTTTCACCAGATGAAGCGGAATTGCCATCACTAGCACCGGCGATGTGTTCCTGATCTATAACGGTGCTGCTCTACATATCTCGGCATCAAGCGAGAAACAAACATAAAATAAATAATCGTTTAAAGATCTCAAGGTGTTGCGCAAATTACCTCGGTCTCTTGTGTGTACAAGATACCCTACACCTTCACCATTGGTACTCAGGTCTAGGGAGTCAAGATAGAGGCTTGCGACGGCATGGAAGATCAGACTGGAATACAGTCAGAAATCCCAATTGACCAACCGGCAGGAAAACAATCCACATGATCAAGCCAAAGAACGGCAAGCCCGGTGGTTCCCCGAGATGCCGGGGGCTCCACTTCTCCGGCCTCTCCCAAGTGGAGCCTCGTTATCAATGACACGGCAAAGGGCGTCGTCGGTCGCGCCATTGAAAGCACCACAACAGCCAAAACATGCGTGACGCAGAAATTTCAAGGGGATATTACCTTAGTCATAGGTAAGAGTTTATTTCATCTTTTACATTCCCTGCCTCGTTCACTCTCATTGAGAAACCTCTCTCTGACCGTTTGACAAGTTCATGTGCCAAAACGTGGGGAACCTTGCCCCCTAAAACTGGTTCAATCTCTATAACCAATGAGAAGCTGACATTTCTTACTTCTAGCTTCAATTGGCTGCCACGTCAAGCGGCCTCCTTCGGCACAAGATAAGCCCCAGTCACATCAGGAAAGAGAACCCGACCCCCTTCCCTTTTCAAAAATCCATTAACTTGAAGCCTCTCCATCTTCTCATGATAAACTCCCAACACCATCAATTCTTTTCCATTCTTTCAACATGAGCAACTCGAGATCTAGACGGACTCATTCTTTTGGTGGGTGCAAGACTTGTCGGAAACGTCATCTCAAGTGTGACCAGTCTGTGCCGAAATGCAATCGGTGTCGACTTGCTGGACTTGTTTGCGAGGGCTTTACGCCTGCGTTGAGATGGTTGATATCTACTGGGAAGGAGGTTTATGATAGGCAGCCTCCTCAGTTGGCTGAAGCTGGAGGAGAGCAGTTTTCGAGACGACATTTATACACTGGTTAGTACTCATTTATCCTTGATGTGAATCTGAATCTAATTGTGCTTCAGAGGAGGGAAGAGAATCTATGAGCAGTGCTCTGATCAACAACGTCCCATCAACAATAGCAGCAGCCCTAAGTGAAATCGACGAAGAGTCAAAAATCCCTCGAAATCGAAGACCATGCATCAAACACCCACGAAGTAGGTCCCTTCCGGGTCTTCAAGTTTGAACCAGAACCCTGCCACTCTATCGGAACCGCCATTTCCGACCCGGTATCATTCGGCGGCATGGACATTGATGATCTCAGTGAAGGATACTCTGAATCCGTCATCTTTGATCCTACGAGACCGACAAGCTCGACGGACTTTTCTTCGAGTTCGCTTGATTTTTTACAGTGGGGGGATTTGTTCACTTGGGATGTTAGCATTCTTGATAATCCCCCTCTTCCCATGAACCCGCAAGATGGACTCGGTGCTCTGCCGATGAACCTCAACTGGCCAACAGAACCTACTGTCAACTTTTCAGAAACGCTTGATCCGATGCTTTCCGTCGATACAACCCCCGACGATGTAGCATGGCCCCAGATCGATCTCGTCGGAGACGCAGCACTTCTCCTACGACACTTCAACGACGATGTAATCAGTCAAATGGGCTCCCTCCCCATCAACGAAAAATCCGCCTGGAGAACCCTCCACTATCCAGCCGCAATAATGACACTGAGTCAACTCACGGTTCTAGACGCAGACAAGGAGAAGATAAAGCATGCCAATTTGGCCATCTTTTACGCGCTGATCGCCGTCTCTTCGTTTCACCTTTCGTTAAACTCTGCGACGTTTCCGGCTCTTGCGAGACCGGGGGATTATTGGAGGTCTCTTTCGTGTCGGACTTATGAGGCTGCGAAGCATCATCTTAGAATTAGTCTTGAGAAGGAGTGTCAGCAGCCGAATAAGGCCAAGTATAAGGAGCAGCTGATGGGTATCAGCGCCGTCTTGGCGACCTCTGTGAGTACATATTCTCTTCTCTTAGACCCATCACTAACATCTGGGTTTAGCTGCTTTCCGGAAACGGGGACGATACACGGTGGTGTCTCACAGAAATGGAGCGCCTAATAAGTTGGCGAGGACTCACCAAACCATCCATATCCCGCCGCGCACGTATTCTCCACAACATCTACGCCTGGATGCGCATCGTCTCCGAAAGTACATACGTCTTCCGTGACGAGAACCATGCTATACAAGCCCCATTTTCTCGCTCAAACACCACTGCAAAAACGACCGCAGACAAACAATGTGCCTGTGCAATCCATCAACCCCGATATCACGCTTGATAACTTTCTCCATCTTGAGCCGAGAAAGCTACACTCGAGCCATGGACAGAAGGAGTCCAGACGTGATATCAAGGCTATTCATCTGGCGGATACTTCGCAAGATCAGGAGAACATGTATATGCAGATATACGGCGTTCCAGAAACATGGCTAAGCCTTGTATCACAAATCACACGCCTCGCAAACGTCATGGACCGCCTCTCAACCAGGAAAAAGTCTGACGCGGAAATCCTAGTTTCGCTACAACCCAGAGCATCATACCTAGAAAAACGCCGTGTGCTTGTTCAAGTCTCGCCATGAAGCAGAGACGGATTCCACCGCGAGCTTGAGTCCTGTTCCTGGCGGTACACCACACATGCACATGGTCCGCGCCCTGGGTTCTGCACTCGTCATCTTCTTCTATCGAAGAATACGAAATGTGAACCCTCTAGTCCTTCAAGATAGTGTCAACGACGTCATAGAATATCTCCACTCCTTTGATGACGCACTCGAGCAACACGGTCTTCTCGGACCTGGTACAGCATGGCCTGCGTTCATCGCTGGTGCAGAAGCCATGTCTGTTCGACAGCGACAACACATCTCAGCCTGGCTGGACAAGGGCTTCTCAAAATCTGGATTTGAGAGCTATCGAGTTACAAAAGATGTTTTGGTTGAGGTTTGGAGGAGGAGGGATGAGGCTGAGGGTAGTGGTGATTGTTCTACGTGGATGGATGTTTGTAGAGATATGCGCTGTTGGCCATTAGTGAGTTGAACAATTAGAATTACTCATGTGCAAGATGTTTCTCAATGATGGAGGAACATGTTAAAGGACATGGATGTGAATTGAAGTTGTGATGCCGTCAGCTTATCCTCGGACTCCACCTCGGACTTGTTCTGCCAAGTTTGATGTGCAGATCAGCCCTGTTAGAATGTACTTGAAACGACGTTTTGACTACGCCCTAGATAGAGTATCTGTTAACAGCTACAGGGATGCTGCCAGGGAGTGCATTAGTCGCGCTGCGTATGACCTCAGCGGGTTAGGGCTACTCAAAGGCATGAACAGCATAAAGACATATAACTCGATCAAGGTTACTCAATCATCTCAATAATTCACAGCGTCTTTCATTGTTCTGTCTTCTCTTATTCATAATGGGCCAGCAATATTCCCATCCAAAGTCAGGCGCCAAACTCCAAGTCATTGGCGCCGGCCTACCTCGCACCGGAACAGCCTCATTCAGCAGAGCCCTCGAAATCTTACTCGATGGCCCCGTGTATCACGGCGGCACCCAGTCCACCCTCGGCCCGGAAGCCGAGATCAAGACTTGGATCAAAGTCTTGAATCAGTGGCCACCGAAAGATGAAACCTCAAGACGCGCCAACCTGGACCTCATCAAGAGTCGCACCGATGGATTTGTCGCCATCACTGACTCACCAGGGTGCGGCCTCGTTTCGGAACTGATGAGTCTCTATCCCGATGCCAAAGTAATCTGTACCGTCCGCGATCCAGATGCGTGGCAACGAAGCATGGAGGCCGTCGGCAACGCATCCACCCGATGGTTCCTTCGCTTCGTTCTATTCCCACTGCCGACGATGCGCTTCTTCGTCGACTACATCGATGCATTGCGTCGGCAATGGCTAATCATGTATGGCGAAAGGGAGCCAGTGACAAGCAAAGTATACCACCAACACGTCACTTGGCTTAAGGAGAATGTGCCAAAAGATCGTCTTGTCTTTGTGGACGTCAAAGACGGTTGGGAGCCGTTGTGCAGAGCGTTGGATCTGCCTGTCCCCAATGATGTCCCTTTTCCAAGGATCAATGATAGCCAAGCGATAGAATCCTTCGCAAAGTGGCACGTGAACAGAGGGTTGATGCGGTGGCTGGGAATCTTTGCCGTTGTTGGTGCGAGTGCTTGGGCCGTTTTGAGGTGACGGCTCATTCCTCAAAGGGGGAGCTTTCGTGGCCTCGATATATGTAATGTCGCGGTAGAGTTGTTCGGATATTCATCAGGCGTCTTTCATCCGCCTTCAACTTGGAATCCAGATAGAACATTGTTTCGAAACCAGGGCACATAAACATCCTTAGCCCATCGCGAAAGCTCTCGAATGCCAGCGACGACAGAGTACGTGTCGAGGATGCTCTGCGTAGTTCCAAATTGTCGTTCCGTCCATAGAACAGTCTTGTTACCCTCGCGCGTCGAAAAGACAAAATGCCAGCGATGTCCTTGAATGATGATTCCTGGAATAAGCCCCAGCTCTAAGAGTGCCGCGTCCGCCTTTTGCCTTCGCAGTATTTCCTCTTCAACAGATAGCGGTCGTGTCGTCAATCCAATGACATATTCGAGAAATGCCCATTGGGCTGTATGCCAAACTCCCATTTGCAACTGAGCCGCGTCGAGTTCCTTTCCCGGGCGCTTAGTCTCGATGCTCAGGACGATGGGTGTCAGTTGCACGGGCGCAAAATCGGTGTGGTTGACAGTCAAGGTTGGGGTTCTGCGACCGAGGGCTTGGAGTGCTGCAGTGTCGGCTTCGTCATCGAGGTAGAGGCAAAAGTCGACCATTTTGGCTGTCGAGGAGTAAGGGACGTATTTTCGATGTGGTCGAGCTGTGGTGCTGGACATAGTCATTAGTCGAGTTATTGCGACAGTGGACATGATGCAATACATACCAGGTTGAATAGTTGAATGGTTTTCCCTTACAAGTCCCTGGCTCCCTTAGAATGGCCTGTAAAAGGCGGTGATGTACCTCCACGTTCCAAGAGAACTCCTCATGGCTCTTGTCGTGACATTGTCGGGCGTGATCGCAAATCAGAGAAATCTCGTCTGGAGGGGGAATGCGACCAGGTAGAGTATCCGGTTCACCCGCCTCTTTAAAGGCAAACCTCCATAATCGTGTATTTTGACCCTGGACATGGGAGCTGCCGAGAATAGTCTCCTTCTGGGCGTCGGGGAGTATCTCGATGCCGCTCCCAATCTCTCGAATCACGTTGAGCAGGTCTGCCGCAGCGGGAGGCGCAGTATCGATATTCAGTTGGCGACACTCGAGTCCTCTCTCTTCCAGTCGCAGACCTAGCATCTGCTTCTTTGGGGAGCTCGACCGCGAGGCGCCTTCGCTGGATTCGGACCATGATACGGAGCCCACGCTTGAGGCGGGGGCGGGAAAGTCGGCGGCTCGAGGTGTACGATTCGGATCAGCGAGTTTTTCGTCTTTTTGGTGTCTGTCGTTCCATAGTATCTGAGGTTTTGTTGGAGGCTGGTGGACTGGGCTCTTGTTGCCCGGCTTTTTCGTTTGTTGGTCGGAGGGTCAAGCTTTCGCGGGGAGTCGCATACGTCGGGGATGGTGTCGAGCCAAGCAATCAGGCGCTGGGTGTCGAGCATGACTTTGGGGCAGTATCAAGAGGACGTCTGTCCTGGATCGTGAGTAGTGGTAGTCATGTAAAGCGTTTGGTATCGTGGATTTGGCATGGGTTAGAATTAGGATTAGAATTGGAGTTGGGAATAGGGTTGGTGCAGCAACGCACCGCCACGTGATCCTTGATGCGCCACAGTGCACCGCCACACCTCTACCCCAGAAGCAATACGGAACTTCAAGAACACGAGTTTGGAATGGAATATAGATAGAGTATATAGAAATTCCTATTGATTTGTAAATATAATGTGCCTGCCTATTAGTTATGGAATACTTTGTCTTATTTACTACGTGAAGTTGCCCATGTGCACTTGGAACCATAATGACGTAGGCCGGTTTAGACCTCACCCACGAGTATTTCGTATTCTCATTGCAGGGTTATCACTTTTGTGAACTTGTTCATGCTTCTAAAAGAAACCATTAGTCACAAGAACAAAGAACACTGTCGAAGACCATAACCTAGCAAGGTCGATCAAATACTGACGACCAGTCCCTCGTCGCGCCGTGCAGAATTGGGGATTCACATGATACGACGTGTATGGAGTATCCGATCACAGTGTAAAAGGGAAGAAACAGAAAGCCAGTATCGGAAAGTTAAAGTCCATCCTTAAACCATCCGATGAATCATCGCGTACTTGAGCCTGTGCCCAAGATCCACTACACCTCTTCTGAATGATGGTATTCTTAAGCCTGAATTTGCTACGACACCACCTCCTGATTGGCCTTGGCAGCCTCCCCAGTTCGAATCGCCTCTTGGTCCACCCTGTGCTGCTTTTCAGCCTCAAGCTCATCAACCTCTGAGAGGTCAGACTGTAAATCCTCAAGCGCAACAGTGTGGAAGACGGTAGGAACTGAATCGTCAATAACATTTTGCTGCTGACGTGCAGGCAGATGTGCCACAACGCTGAGGTCAGGTTCTCAAATGTATCCGTCAGGGAGGATGACCAGACCTGTGCTGTCATTGGCAGCAGCAGCAGCAAGTGTTCTACAGCTTGTTAGCATTCAGGGATAACCACGAGGGACATACATGCTCGGAGCTTACCCATTACACGTCAAAGTTGCCAGAAGATCTCCTCTTCGGTTGAAAGTGGGATCGCTGAGGAAGAACAAACCCTCGCCGGGGAGATGCATCGTTTGCTGACTCTTAAGGCCTTCATCGACATTGGTTGAAAATATACTTTTTTAGATTCTCAAGCACACGTTTGACATGCTCAGTCATACCGTCAATGCACTGCTTCCACCATTCAGATGGGCTTTTCCGGTTCCAGTCCGTTTTTGTCTTGACTGTAACCTCAGGGATGACCTGGAGCCCTCCATCGTCGACAGCTCTGAGAGTGAATTTCATCTCCCAGTTGCAAGTAAAGCTCCATCTATACCTTAGTATCATTATTAACTGCTTTCTGACCCCCAAGGTTGGTATTTCTTTCTTTTAATACTTACGTATAATATTCGAAGCCAAGGGGCCCATCACGCACAGTATATGAACCATCAGTGACTGCGCTTTGCTGACCCTTTATAGTAAATACTTGACCTTGGGAGTAGCTCAGGTGGAATCGATTATTCACTAGAATAGGTATAAGCGTGTGGAGTGAGAATAAAAAAGAAAGAAAGAAAGACTGGCCTTTGGCACCATCAAAGCCACCTCCAGTTTTCTGATCCCACTCCCAGTTGAATTCCAAATAGCCAGGGTCACAATGCCTAGACCACCACCAATACTCTGATGGTATCATCCTGTCTCTCGTCAAAGACCACCAAGGCTCGGCATCTACCGCCTTTGCCAATTCATGACCTACACTGAAAGGGGTGGAAGCACTGTATTTGTTGTCGGCGGCGATGGCCTCTCTCTCTACAATGAAAACGAATACTTGTATGCCTACAGCGAGGGTATCCTTGTGACTTCAACCGCCAGGCATAAGATCATGTCTGTTCACGTGGCCTAGCATGGTGACAACGTTGCAATTTGGTATCAGACAAGAGACAACTCTGTCTACTACTTGAAGCATCAGGCCTCCAGTGGTCGCTTGATCGAAACAATGGCATCCTGCAACCCGATCCGGCTTCTTGGGTCCATCGCCAATCGCGTCATGTCCCCAGTCTGCTGCAAGACTCCCGAGGGCGACAATCTCGTCAAGGTCCTGATGACTTCTGATGGGAACGGTAACATCTTTCAGCATTCCCAGGCATCTGATAGCCTGATGTGGGAGTCCCAGCCGCTATATGCTTCTCGTGGGACTATCAACACTGAGCTCGAGACCATGACGATTCGTCTATAACTGGACGGGATCGAACTAAACAACGAGGGGTTAGGAAACAACAAGTCATCAAGGAACATTAGACTCTTGATCGAATCGCCGACCTACATGCGCGCCATCCTCAACGGCCGCTTCGCATCTCTAGAAAAGACAGGTCTATGGTTCGAGGCCGACTCGACCGGCGTTGTCAACATAGTAGTTCCAACGAGCGACCTGTCGAGTCACAATCTATACGTTGCGAGGGTTCGAGAGCCAGGCGGAAGAGAGCACAGTATCAATGAGCCCATTGTGAGACCAATAGACAAGATTCTCGACCGGCTGGCCAAGTACAAGACAGGACAGCAGCTCAAAAACGCCAAGACTCTAGACGGGAAACCGATCGTGGCCTCTGGGCAAATGACAGACAAGGAAGCTGATCAAGCGGTACGGATATTCTCGGAGCTAAGAAGAGCCCACGGCGAGAATAAAAAGAAGGAACTGAGGCTATGGGGTGTGTCGATCGCGACGGAAGATCCGGGTCCTTCTACAGGCGTGGAAGTATTCAGATTGGAATGTGGCAACGACGAATAGGACGACCAATTGGAGACTCTAGCGGCTCAAAGCTATATCCTCGAGAACGATGAGGATATGGCTTTGCTGTTGAAGTACAGTCGGCCTGTGAGCGAGCTCGACAGCTCAGGCGCCATGGGCGTGATGGGTTGGTTCCCATCCCCATGGGAAATCATTAAATGGTTGGGATAAAAAGTCAAGGAGATTTCCAACAAGTTTGGGCAAACTAGGTATAAAGAGATGGGCAACAGAGTTGTGTCGAGTGGCCGGTAAGTCCAAGATCAAGATAAGAGACAAAGACTAACCCCTCGAGAACAGGAGGATTTTGGAAACTCGTCGTCAAGTGGGCAGGCCACGCATGGGAGTTTGTCCTAGATACGGCCAAAGCCATTGGAAAGGCTCCCGTGTGGATCTTTGACTAGGTCAAGTTCGGGTTCAACGCCATCATCGAGCTCGTCGGTCTATTGCCAACTGGGGCTTCGTCAAGGATTGGTCCAATTCGGTCGGGGCCTTTGTCAACGCCGGTCTCGACGTTGCTGATGACAAGATGGCCAATGCCATCCGGAGCATCCTTCCGGATTGCCTTGAAAAGGTACAAGACGGTTCCTAGCAGGCCGCAAAAGGATGCCCCAAGGACCATGATGCTGCAAAGAAATCATCCACGCCCACCAATTCAGCCAGCATCAGCCATAACTGGGCTTTGGATCAGTTTCAGCACGGCGGCGGTCTCGACTCTTTCAAGGACCGCGGAAGCTCACAAGGTTTGAACACGGCAAACTCTAACCTGGACGGCATCTCACCCTTCCTGACTGAAGGTATCGACGAGGTCAAGGCGGTCATCAATGCGCTAGGAGAGCTGGCCAAGACTCTCGGAAACGACATTTGGGACCTCATCAGAGGCAAGTGTAGTTTTGGGACCTTGATGGAGCGAGTAGGCAAGGATATTGCCGACTTTGTCCTCGAGGCACGGCGAAAGATAGCAACCCACGCATCGCGGAGCCTCAAGAACCTACTCAACCGAAATCTCCATCTCCCAATCTTTTCCTACCTGTGGAAGAAGCTCACCGGAAAGGACCTCACCCTTCTAACCCTGGTCTCTCTCCTCGTTCGCTGGCCAGCGGCCTCCCTGCACAGGGCCAGTCTAGGTGACAAGGCCGTAGCACCCAAGTGGGAAGGCCACCTCAACAAGGGCAACTTTGAGGACTTGATCAATAACCGTGTCCCCTGGGCTGACGCTGCCCTCACCGTCAAACCCTTCTTTGAGAGTCTACAGCTTGCCACGTTGACCCTGGATGCCATTACCAGCTTCTGGGACTATACCTTTGATGGTGTTGGTCTAGGCGCCTACTCGACAGAGATTAGTATCATCAACGGCGCGGTAGCGGCAATCAACATCCTTGTTAGCTTGCCTCTGCCATCTGATTGCAGTGGTGTCCCTGGAATACCCCACCACATTGTAAGTTGACATTGTTAAGTTGCGGTATACAAGACGCGGTTACTGACATGTCAAGATTTCATACCTGAATGGTTCTACCGCCGTCGTAGATCTGATCTTCAAGGTACTCAAGTGGAAGAAGGTGATGACGCCCGTCGTGGCCCGTCGCATCTCTACCACATGGAAGGTTGCCGTGGGCCTCGTCATCTTTGGCAACGAGGTCTTTGTCGAAGGCTGGCTAATTACGCGACATGGACGAGCTGACCGCATGTACGTCGGTATTCAGCATGAGGTATTTAAGCTTCTCGGCGCGGGCCTAAGCTTTGTGTCGGCGTGGACTGTGGACAACCAGCCCGAGGTTGCACGAGCGGCAGAAGTAGGCAAACTCGGCTACACGGGTATCCGCACGGCTCTCCAGACTCTGTTGATCGCGTAGCGGAATGACGGCGTGAATCTCACGGCCATGAATGGCAGCTCTGGTGTCGTCCAGGTCATGATCAAAGGCGGGGGTAATATGACGCAGTTGATGATGATCCCAGACCGTCAGTGGGTGGCGGATATTTCTGGACCTGAGTTTGCAGACTTGGTATTTGGGGATGGCCTTTCACAGGAGAAACAGCTAGAGTTTCCAATTCTGAGAAAGGAGCTGGAATTCCCGATTCTGAAGCAGGAGGTCAAGGTGGAAGTGGTTGAGGAGTAGGGATTGTCTATATCGTTTGGAATCACGTATGTCAAGAAATATGTGTTTGAATTGGGATATAAATGCTATGAAGTGTTAATATTGTGTTCTTTGTTATAGTTGAAACCCAATCCCGGATTGCATGACCGAGCCGAAAGATAAAACGAGGCACCGGAACATTTAGGAGGATGACCTATGGTTTTTAATATGCGAGTATCTTACTTTCCCCCTTCGAACTAGGAAGGGGCCCTTAATGCTCTCACCCTTGGTGACTTGAACTGGCTTGATTCTTTCCATACCTCTATACCACATGTATACATATGTAGCTATTATAATTTTAATAAATGATGACGACTAAATATTACAGTACGCAAGTTCAAACCTAAGAAACCTACTGTATCACCACCCAGCCAAACCCTCTCATTTTCTACAAATACTCCAGACAAACAAATTCTTCATATACATGAGAACTATGGACTGTCCATCAGGATGAAAAGCCATCGCTTTCGGATCCCACCCATCATCTAGACGCTGCAACGCCATAGTCCATCCATCTTGGCTCCTCTTCCACATGCACCAACCCTGAAACTCATACGCCGCGGCTAATAGATTACCATCAGGCGAGAAACAGAGACGTCTGCAGTAGTCAATGGGCTGGTCAAGCTTCGCCGTCTGTCGCATCTGTCCGTCGTGTCCTGTAGTCCAGATTTGAACGTGTCCTTTCCTGGATCCAGAGGCAGCGAGGGTACGACCATCTGGACTCCATGCCAGTTTCTCAATCGAGTCCGAGTTTGAAGGTAGGACTTGTGTTTTGGTTAGAGATTCCGTGAGTTTGTCCAGGGCACATATTATGACCTTGTCGCTCAACACCAAAGCTAGACGTCCATCTGAACTAAACGCCATGGCACTGGCGATACTGCCTCCAAAGTGATTCACATCCTTCTCTTCAACGCGTTCCATGGGCAACGAAGGGGTGTCAAATCCCCTCCAGACCTGAACTTTGCCATCGATATATTCCGTAACAGAGACGAGATATTCGCCGTCTGGGGACGAGGCCATTATTCTGGCCTTTTGATCAAGTTTTTGCGTCTGGCGAAACGTCCCCGAGCCATCCATCTCAAATAACCGAATGCGCTGGTTTTCGGCAGATACGGCGATGGTACGGCCGTCTGGTCTCATGGTGACGACGATTCGGCTGTAGCCCTTTCGTTTCCACATGCTCTTGCTCCAGCATTTCAACTCTTGGGTTATGTGGTAATGTCCTTGGTCGTTGCGGCTGAATACCGAGATGTGTTTCTGGCTATGGCCGGCGATGAGCTTTTTTCCGTCAGGGGTAAAGTCGAGCGTCCAGTGAGGGCTGAAGATGGTGTCTTGGCTCTGGATGTGTTCAAAGTGCCAGCTACCATCTTGTTAGTGACTGTGAAACAAGTCCAGATTGGCAAGTTCTTACCTTGTTTCGGCCGGCTTCTGCACTTGAGGTGCAGGTGGTGTCCACGGTGGTGGCTCAGCAGAACTAGGAGATTGCACCGGACTCAGCTTTGCCGTGAGATCACGAATAGTCTTCTGTTGTTCAGCTGCCATTTTCTTGTTGCGGAACTTCTCCTCTTCGTGGCGCCTCTGCTCTTGACGTCTTTGCCTCTCCTTCTGCTGCAAGTCCGCATTGAGAGAATCAGTAGCATCCCTCTGCTGCTCCAGCATCTCCTTCATCTTGGCCAACCGCTCAGCATGAAGCTGCTCCATCGTGACCCTAAGCTTCTCCTGTTCGACACGCATCCTCTCGACTGATTGTTTCATCTCCTCTTGTTGCTCTTGTAGAAGCTTAGCCATGGTCATGTCACGCTCCTGTGTCGCCGTCTTGATGGCTTCGCGGACTTGAACAAGCTCATTCTCGAGAGACTCCTTCTCCTGAGCCCATTCCGCGTTGAGCACCTTTCCTGCACCGGTTTGATCAAGTGTTTTGTGATCGTCAGCCAGCTCAGTCTGTATGGCCAGCTTTATAACCTCAGGCTCAACATTAAGCTCCTGAGGCACGAACCGGCTGAGGACGTGCAGTGCCGACTCTTTGTTGTTGTAGTGTCGGTGCACTCCCGCCCCATTCTTCTTCATGTATCCCCAAAACTCCTCCGTCTCCTCCAACTCCTTCAGACGACGCTCGGCCGTCTTCTCCTCAACCAGCTCCCACATAGTAGTAGTAAGAACGACTTTGTTCACAGCCTCGCGGCCACAGAGCTTCCGAAGGAGCCACATGTTCATTTTTCCCGTACCCTGCATCCGTATGTCGCTGATGCGATGAAAGTAAAGGATGCCGCTGAGGTAGATCTGTTCAGTGTAGGTCTTGCTAAGCCACCCTGAGATCTCTCCGAGGACAGCACCATCTTGCCTGTTGGTGTCATCAAAGCCTGGAGTGTCGACTAAATGAACCATGACTCCAGGTCGGTAGGTGAAGCTGTAGACCTCAACATTGCGTGTGCCTGGTTGCGCATGAGAAGGTGTTCCTTGAAGGCACGCCATACTCACAGGACTGGAGACCATTGCCGACAGTGGCTTTCTGACCAGTACAATGGGAAATAAATGTGCTTTTCCCAGAGCCAGTAACGCCCATAAGAGCAACCCAAACGTCTTTCGTTTCTCCTGCCATCATCACTGTCTTGACACTCCCCTCTTCCTCAACCCATCAATCCACACCCGGGTTCTGGACACATTTATGTGTCTGCCAAGGCAGACTCGTCCAAGGTCTCGACCACCAGCTGAAAGAGAGACAATGGCTAGATCGCCAATCATGGCGACACCGTAGCGAGCACAGATACAGGGGTTGCATTAGTGGCTGGACGTGATTCGTTCGAGATATCGCGAGCTGAGTGGCGATCGATAGACTATTTGGACGTTGCATCAGCCACGGCTTGTGACCAGCCTAGAACGCTCGGGAAATGTATTTATGTCCGTGAGTCCAGAGCTTAATGGGACGGCATGTTGGGTCTTGGATATTGTTGGAGCAATCATTTTTGACATGATGGAGTTGACATCGCCAGAGTCGTTCTCGTTGAGGTATGTGAACAAAGAAAAAATAACACCAAGTTACTTACTGACATTGTTTACAGCCCCAACGACGTGGTCATCGCCGTAATGGGTGTGACTGGCGCTGGGAAAAGCACGTTCATTGGCAAAGTCACAGGCCAAGATGTCAAAGTTGGCCACAGCCTCGTCTCGCACACTGCAGCTGTCGGCGTCTTTCCTTATCAGCAAAGTCCAAATCGTTGCATCTATCTCGTTGATACGCCTGGCTTTGATGATACCACTCGCACAGACACCGAGGTACTGAAAGATGTTGCATTTTTTCTGTCGCAGATCTACAGGAAGGATGTTAAACTTGCTGGCGTCGTCTATCTCCATCGCATCACCGATAATCGGGTTAGAGGGTCGTCAATGAAGAACCTCAAGATGTTTCAACAGCTCTGTGGTGACGAGGCTTTTGGCCATGTCATCCTGGCCACTTCCATGTGGGACACACTTGAAGAAGCCTCGAAAGACGTGGGAGATCAGCGGGAGCAGGAACTCATGAGCAGGGCCGAGTTCTGGGGCACCATGTACAAGAGTGGCAGTCAAGTGGCTCGGTGGTTGGGCAACGAACAGTCAGCCCAGAGCATCGTCGGCAAGATCATTGAAGTACACGACAAGGCGGGCGAGGCAGTCCTCAAGATCCAACAAGAGATGGTCAACGAGGACAAAGACCTTGATGAGACGGCAGCTGGTCGAGAGGTGCAGAGGGAGATTGCAGCTGCAAAGGCGCAGTTACAGGAGGAGATCAAGGAGCTGCGCGAAATGCAGGAGGACATGATCAAACAGTCCAACGAAAAACTAGCCCAGGAGTTTGCAACACAGAGACAGACGATTGAGAAGCAACTTAAGGATGCCAATGAGGCACAGGCTTCACTCAAGATATCGCTCGAGACTCTTCTCGAAGAAAAGACGGCCGAATACGAAGAGATGCTCAAGCGGGCTCAAGAGGAACAGCGACGAATGGCAGAGGCATTGAAAGAAAAAGAGGCCGACATTCGGAGAGCACAGCAAGAGAGAGCCGAAGACGAAAAGATGTTTCGTGAAGCTCAGGCTCAATACGCGGAAGAAGTCAAGGAGCTAGCTCGCAAGGTAGAGCAGCAGCAGCGTGAAGCAGAGAGACAACAACGCGAAGCCGAAAGACAGCGACGCGAGTATGAGGAGAGACAGCGACGAATGGAGGAGGAACGCAAGAGAAAGGAAGAAGAGGAAAGGCAGCGACGACAACGAGAAGATGAGCGCAAGAAGAAAGAAGCAGATGAAAAAGAGAGGAAACGAGCCGAGGAGGAAAGGACCAAAGAAATAGAAGAAAAAGAAGCGCGAAATAGCAGAGAAACAACGGATTCTAGAGGAAAAAGACTCGAATCCTGGAAGAAAAAGAAACGAGTACTGGAAGAACAGCAAAAAGCAAAAAGAAGCAGAAGAAAAACAAAAACAACTCGAAGCAAAAATGCGATCCCTCCTCAAAGAACAAGAAGAGATGAAACGACAACAACGCGAAGAGCAAGAGGCGGCGCTTAGAAGACAGCGGATGGCAGAGGCTCAGATGGAGAGTCAGAGGGCGAGGAAGCAGTCGCAGAAGCAAGCTATGGGATTGTTCGGTGTGGTTGCGGGTGTTGGGACGGCTGCTTTGGGGGTTTTGACTGTTAATCCTGGGTTGGTTTCTGTTGGAGCTGCTTGGGCTAGTAACTCGGCGAATAACATGTAACTCGCGTAGAAAGGGAATGTAATCGGTTATCGTGTGAATGGATGATCAAGACCCCAGATACCACCATCACGGGCTTCAAACTACCCCATGTTCTTCTCGGCCGGACGGGACATCATCTCCACCGCATCATCATCCATCCCAGATCCTGCATGTCGATCATCCAACTCCTCGTACGAGCTCGGTTCACCCTGTGGCACAACAAGAATGGCCTGACCGCTCCTCGTCAAGTGGAATCAGCCTCAGCTGTGTGAATTATGGTGTCATTAACGCGTTGTATTAGATTTTTTCATATAGCTATTTTGTTTTCCCCTTAGACTTGTTCCCACATCCTCATAGACGGCTTTGAAGACTGTGATGGATTCCTAGGTAGTGAAGACGACGGTAGACTCTGTAGATAGAAATCCCCTCTGTTCGCGACGCTAGCTGTTCCCGCAGTTCGATCGTCGTGTTGTCGTTGGAGGTCTTTTTAGTAGGGCGTAGAAGAATGGCGTGTTTGCCACGACACAGGCGCATAATATCTCGATGGAAGCCCACTGTTTGGCGGTCAGAAAGAGAGATCCGATAGCGGAAGAGGATAGAGGAGTCTAACCTTGGAGCGTGATTGTTGGGATACTGATTCGTTTAGGATGAGAGGGAGGCGGAGGATTGTTATGGCGACGACGACGGCGCCTACGCTGAATAGGAAGCCTAGTTGGAGTTTGGCTTTTAGGTCGAGACGGAGATGTTGGAGGATTGGAAAGGGGAGGATGATTAAGGCGACGTCGGATATGATGTTGCAGACGGCCATGAGGATGAGGTTTACGAGAGCGCGCTGGCATTTAATTTCTGCTAAGTGTCAGTTGAAGTTGATGTTATCGTCATTCGATCGTCATACTGGTATCTTCAGAGTGAAGTTTCCACATTCTACAGTATCCTTTGTCAGTTGAAGCTTCAGCAATAGGAGTTGAAGACACATACAATGATAGTGGGTGACATTCCGTCAGAGTTGTAATCAACACGGCAATAAACGTCAAGGCAATAAAAGCCCAGAGGGTATTCGCGACAGCCTTTCCCCATCGAAAGACTCCAACAAAGCGCGTATAAAAATGCAAGCAGGCCAAGCTTAAGACACCACAAACTACTGCAAGTCAGCACAGCCGCCCCCGCGTTCCCTGCAGATCGCTCTTTTCGCACATACAACAACGCATAACATATCCGACCGGGTATCAAGAGTTTATGCGACAGGATTCTGTCGTGGTTGAGTTGGTCGACGCTGACGCCCTGAGCAAGCGCCTCGGCTTCGGTGGCTGGCTCGTAGGTGTGGTTGTGGTTGAGTAGAAAGGAGAGAGAGATACAGGCTGATCGACCGATGAGAGGTAGGATGGCGATGGTCATGTAAAAGTCGTCGATGCGCCAGGTTCGATGGCAGGTTGGGTGTAGTTTGCAGCGGAACAAGACGCGGTAGGCGAGGCGCGCGATGATGAGGGCTGCGCACACGCTTGCCGTCGTGATGTCGAGGGCGACGTCGGAGGACAATGCCATGCCTCGTCGAGTCGGGGTAAGGTCATTGTGTGTTGAGGGAGGATGTCGAGTGGACGGAGAATGACGACGGGCAGATGCTGCTCCTTGCTTGGTTCGGCCCCAATATTATATGCCGTGGCGGCGGGGGGGTAAAGGGCGAGAAAAAGAGGAAAAAAGAGAGGAAAAAACTGGTCCCTCGGGTAAGAGAGTCCATTTGTCTTGGCATAACTGGGGAAGCGAAGGGCGAGGGTTTTCCGTTGGGTCCCCCAGATGGCATCATGACTCGGTCGAAAGGCCGGGGTTAACCAATCAAGACTCGACAGTGTCACCAAGGGGGTGTGGCTCCGGACGTACCGGGGGCTGGGGAAACAATCCCTGCAAGAGGAAGGCAAATTAGCAGATCCTTCCAAGGGGAGAGACGTTGCAAACGGGTGTGCAGCCCACACCACATCGGTTAGAGATGCAGAAGGGGGTTCGAACACGTTGAGACGTGGAAGAGGTTCCATTCGAAGCTTCCACGGTTCATCTTTCCCATCTTCTGCATCAAAACTCTGACCTCCTTAAGCTCGGCCCAGAATCAAAGACATGCATGAGCTGTCTGTGCGAAGTGACCACTTGATCGCCGCCACTTTTACAGGGGTTCCCATTTGGTGCCTTCAACGGTCCCCTTCCCCTCAACGGCGCCATTTTTCCCTCCCTCTCCACCTTTTTCCGCTCCCAAAGGTCCGGTCAAGCTGGAGAAACCAGCGTTACCCTGAATTTTCTTTCAGATCTGATAAAACAAGTGCGCAATCTCGAGCAAGATCAGAGGAAAACAGTGGGTGCCATCCCCCAGATCTCGATATCTTGCCCCCGTTCTCTTTGTTGATCTGGCAGCTTGATGCCCTTGTCCCCGTATTACGTTATAGCGAGGTACGGCCTAACAAATCCACCAAAGAGGGTCCCCAGGTCCGTGAGTGTGTCCAAACTCTGTTTGGATGCTGTAGAAATTGCGGTCCTTTTGTTCGATTGCCCAGATTTCTTTTCCGCGTGAATTTCGGTCAAGTCATTAGGGCAAAGCTAATGTTTTTATCCTGACTTGCATAATTTGATGGAATAATTATGAACCACGGAGGCTAAACGCCGTTTTTATTGATGGCATTTATTACCGGGTGTTCCCCAATGTGACAGGTCTCAGGTCAATTTCGTTTTTAACGAACCACTCTTGAATCTTTTTATGCTATCAAGTTGGGGGTATTCATGCGAGTCAAAGGGCCTCAGGTTGACTGTCGAACGCCGTCACGAGTGTCTCTCGCTGTCTCCCCCGTCTTTCTTGGCCATTGTCCGACAATGTCTACTTCCCCTCACGAAGAGAAAATGTGGCTGTTGCACGAACTCTGGGCATTGCAAGGTCGGCAATTGATTCGGTAAGCTTCTGTAGCAAAAAGCCGCAGGGGCAGTCATCAAGTGCGCTCGCGTCGCGACATCGACAACTTCGGCCGCCAGGCCAAGACATCTTTACCCCAGCATTGTGACCCCATTTCTCAGACATCCTTGTCCTTGACCTGGTTGACCCCATGATTTGACAAGTGCGTTTTGTGTGATCAAACAAGCTGACATTCATGTGGTGACATTGGGAGGGCGCGCGTCTTACCCGTACCCTAGAGGATGGAGGGACGTTGTGATGATTACAGCTTACAGGTTGAGCAGCTTGATGAATTAGATTGAAATAACTCTTGATTAAAAATTGAAGATGAAGAATGTTTAATATTCTACTATTTGTCTTTATAGAATTATGGAAATACCTGAAGGTAGCTGAATGGCCGATTGTCTGTCGAGGTTGTTGACCCACGTCATTCACAACGGGTGGACAACAAACAAATCGTAAACTCAATTTTAAACTCCCCTACCAATGCAAGATTCAGTTAATACTGTAACCCTAATGATCTGGTGCTAATCTTAAAAAGGATCCCAGTCAAGTCTAAACCAACTCGATCCAAGTCTCCTTGTACTTCTCGTCACCAACAACTTGCCCATCCATGAGATCTTGAACATAGCATTCGCCCACAAGTGTATAGCCCTGTTTACCCTCACATGGTCGAATGATAAACGGCAAAGCTGTACCGTAGATGATACAGATCATATCTCCAGGTCGTGTGTCGAGTGGTCCAACGCCTGACAGGCCTGATCTAGTTGAGAAGAGACATCTCCCGACACAGGCTGTAGTTACCGCATCCAGGAAAAGAGGTCCATTTCCTTCTGTAGCCAGCTCCTCTAACTCGGATATAGTGATGAAATCTTCTTCTGGGGACGTACTCGCACTATTGCCCTGGTCTCCAGAGTTGTTCCGGCTCTTCTCATCGTTAGACCCAAAAGCATCTGGCTCCAACGCCCACCAGAGCCATTTAGTGACGAGACAAGCTGCAAAGTCTGCAAGCATACCAGCACGATTCGCAATCGGCGTACCGTACCAGCTCTTACCCGCCGTCAAGGTCAGAGCTAGCTTCTCCAAGCTGCGTCGTGTGTGACCGGTCCGCACTAGGATCTCCTCAAGACCAGGCGTTTGCTCCCATGGAAACGATTGTTGCTGCTTGAAGCATTGAGGATCCATCCAGACCTTTTTGTTTGACTTGGTCGATAATGATCCCTTGGACTGTAAGTCGGTCACCTTGGACGCCATCTCGGATTCGAGCTGGCTGAGACAAACCGGCTGCAAAATCCGGATGTGTGTCTAGAGGTGTTAGGGTCTGTGGTCCTTTGACATCCCATCTCGGGACCCATGAATCTTTGAAAGGGGTGACTCTAGCAGACCCAGCTTGGGATGAATAATTGTGATCGTACGCGTAGACCTGATGTCCCGGGTGGTCAAAGATCTCGGTGTGATGAACATGAGATAAGAGAGCTAGAGGAGTTTTTGACACGATCATGAGACAAGCCACATTGCGGTAAACTTCTCCAAGGGGGCTCGTGTAGTCGGGCGTAATCAGCGTGTTGACCTCATCAGTAGTCGCTAGGCCAAGCAGTCCATAGATCTTGTCCCGCTTCTCCTGACACCCAAACTGTCGAGTCAATGTAAGAAGCTCACAGAAGGAAAACTGAAGAGGGCCAAGGTAGTCCTGGCAACGTGATATCCTGTACATAAAGTACGCATTCATCACACCGACGGGTACCTGTCGATCTGACATTTTGTCTCTGTTGAAGTATTTGGGCACAATGCGATGCCAATTCGTTCGAATAATTGCAGCAGCAAGACCAATCCACTGCCAGGAAATTTCGCATTTTCCCCAGATTACCGTAGCTCGTTGTGCCAATGCGATTTCTTGGACTACCCAGAGACGTTGGAACCATCGTGTCTTGTAGATGTCCAAAGCCCTGAGCCAGACTGGATTCTCTTGCGATAATAGTCCTTCACCTTGAAATTCCTGAGATAATCCTTGGATTCGATATCTGGCGCTTTCAATATTGATTGGACGATCGGTTGGCGTCGCCCACGTGGATACAATCGAACAAATACTGGCAAAAGCCTTTGAAGCTGTTGACTGTAAGGGGTCGTCCTCTCCAGTTGGTCCAAGCCAAACGAGAACTCTGAATGCGTTTCGAAAGATGTCACCCATCGCAGCAACCTGTTGACTTCGCTCGACGAGATTACTCTGATCAATGCAAATGGCATCAGCCCACACCACACGCGTAGAATCAGGACGACGGATTCGACGTAGAGCAAGATGCAAGTTGACGCCTATAGACATCTCGACTCCGTTGCATTCGATCTTGGGATTCTCGGCATTCCAATCACAGTCTGGTTCTGCCCTCCAGCAGTAAGAGAGTGCTTCATAGGTGTTGTGGTTGTCGTTTAAGGAGCAAATGTGCAGGCGACATCGGACCGGGGTATCGTCGGTGCCGGGAAGAATTGCAAGAAGACGGAATTGACCCTCTTGATATAGACTTGAATAGATTGAACTAGGAACACCGAGGCCATCTGGAGCGACAACAAAGTGCCTAATTGATTCCGTTTCCTCTGACGGGGGATGATAAGACGCAATCTTCGGTTCGAACCCTTTTTCAAACTCATGGTCGCGGGACATGAGCTCTCCCATGTCTCGATTCGAGATGAGGGGTCCTGTCATGGATATCGAAAAGTTTTGTTCTATGAACAAGTGATTAGACCTAGACTACAAGGTTGCCCTCGATCAAGAGGCCGAGGTATCAACTCAGCGGCAGAGGCCGCATGCTAAAGACTTACTTTGAGCCGCGTAAGAGAGGGTCTGCGCATATTGCATATTGAACATCTGGTATCCCCCAGACCCAGACCCTGGGGTTTGCTGGTGGTCGGCCATATTTGGTAGCCAATATGAATCGTGGATCTAGATGGCGAAGTGAAGATGCGCGAGGATGGCGTTGGCTCATAATATAGCCTCTGCTTCCTCTGTTCCTGCCTAACTAAATTGGGCATGCTGTTGGTTGCTTGACTGAAACCGTTTTCTAATCCTGCAGGAGGATGCACACGCTACAATCCATGCATTGCTTGTCATACGACGCTCAGTCTTTCTGGGGCTTTTGAGAGTGCTGAGCCAGCCACATATCAACACTCTGTGCCCCCTGTGTACTATACTAAATGCGGGCGGCCAATGAGAATGGGTCAGCTGTCATGTGGCCGAGATGGATGATGCCGAGACCCGGCAGTGCTCGAGGAGCTGAAAATGTTGGCGATAAAAATAGATTGGAGGCTTTGAAGGGGAGCACCTTAGATAGATGACGAGGGACTCGAGCACCCGAGACCCCGTAAATAGGCGTGGCATGGCATATTTCTCAATGCAGCCATATCGCTCAACCACTTGCTGACAACTGGCTAGATCTTGGAAGCTGATTGAAGCCCAAGAATCTTGGATAAATAGCTAAATCTCATGCTGGAAGTGACATCTCTATCTCGCTACTCGAGTGAGAGGTTATTAATAACGAGGAAATTTGCTCTTGAATGAGCAGAACTAATTAATAAGAATCGAGGGCTCGCAAGCCAACCCTAAGCGGACCATACCAGTTTTCATACCATTCTCACATGACAATCATATACCTAAGACTAAAACATTCTGCACAAGCGTTTATCCCGTAGATCCAGATCTCCTCCGGCTAGAAAGGTTACTCTTAGGATTGGCCTGCCCTCCGGCGACCAATCCCGCCTCATCGTGACCAAGGTCGTACACATCAGGTTGTGGTCCCTTGGCAACCTTTCCCGTCTCGACGTGGAAAGATCGTGTCATCATGATCTCTCCTCGTGAAAACTCTGCATGGGTTGAGTGGCTTTGGTTTCCGTAGTAGGGATATCCTTTGCGTCGAACTAGGAGAGCGCTGATGGATGGGAGGCATGCACAAATAAGTCCAATCCCGGCTTCCGCGTTTCTGTACATGTTAACTTCGTGACTTGAAGGTGATGGTAGTGGCACTTACCCAGATAGGATAACCTTTGTAAAGACAATGGTCTGGTTCGGCGACTTGCCCTCGTGCAGGATCATTGCTAGACGGTAGATGCTAAACGCTGTTGCGACACCACCAGCACAAAGTATGCCAATGACTCGAAGCCTCTTTCGTCTCGACAGGTGCAAAGACCAAGTAAGCGGCGTAGGCAAGAGCAGAATGGCCAAGTCACTAACAAAGCTAATGATAGCATCAGCAGTGATAATGGCACTCTGGTCCAGACATTTATCCGTCTCTCCTTTCCAGTATGCGCTGATGGGCCAGCAGATGAATATCTTGATGAAGAAACCCGACACGTAGTATGCAACTAACATGCCTATGAAGATGTAGATACCGATCATTGTTTTCTTGTGGACGGATCCAAAGACTCGGATGATGATGGAGAGGAGGGCGAGTTTGACGGTTAGGGCCATGGGGGCGTAGAAGATGGTCGCGGCGTATCCGGACTGTGATAATAATTGTTAGAAGAATATTAGAAAATGAGGGTACCGACTTACCCGAAAGAATATTGGTGCATGCTCCTTTCGTACTTCCCATTGATTGAGTCCACCGCCATATGTCCCAGCTGACGCAGTGTCAGCATCTCACCAAAACATCGGGACAAGATGTGCTCACCAACACAAGCTGTGATACAATACCCAACCATCAATACCTAACATCCGGTGAGTCCGAGACACCCAATCCAAAAGAGAGTTTCAGTGTCGTACATAAGAAGAATACGTGAACCCTATCTGCTGTGAGTCCTCAACTGTAACAATGGCACTCAGATCACTCACAGTCATCACGAGTTGTGCCCCCTCCCATAACCTTGGACTTGGCGTAGAATCGAGTTGCAACAAAGGCAGACACAAACACGAGAGTCAAGGCTTGAGTGACGTAGTTGCACGACTTGAGCACATCCTGGGGGTGTTCTAGATTCGGCACCACGCCTTCAGGCGGAGGTCCTGCGCCGGGGAAACTCATATTGAACAATACCAGGCCCTAAAAGACCGCGTTCAAAGAATGAAGTGAAGGGTATAAAGATGAACCACGGGAAATTTGGAAGCGGGAAACGCTGGGTCTTGAAATCGAGGAAGAGCCCAGTTTTCTTCTCAACCGCCTTCCCGATCATCCGTCAAAACCTCTCTTTCAGCCCGCAGGCTAATTTCGTGCAGCCTCGGGCTGCAGACGTAGTCACACAAGTCCTCGGCATAACTGTGGATTTTTATTTGCAGATCAAAAGCTCCATTATCTTTGCTAAAGACTCTTGTTGCAGGGAATTAGCCTGTTGGTACGACCCCCAGTTTAATCGGTACGAATAGCCGAATGATACAAAAATCGCCAAGGTTCATTCACATTGGCACGCTTCATCGGACTCTGCCAGTCCGTGCCTGACCCAGAACCTTGGGACCTTCCAAAAACATTAACTTGCATCTCAAAGCACCACAAGATCAACAGGAGGCTGTCGCTGGGGTTACATCAGGATCCTGGCTTAGCGTTTGATGAGGGTCTCTTCAGGTGCGGATTTGGATACCACCCCGAGAAGGGATCGACGGTGGAGCTTGCGTAAGAAACGAAACAATGACCGCAGGAATGGGGTTTCATGTGATGGGAAATGTTACTTAAAGGTGGTGTTGGTCGTCGTGGTGAGATGAGATTTGGGGCGTACTGCATGTGATATCAGGGGTGGTTTCTTGGTAGGCGATAAGCTCCCATACTGTTCCGAGTTTAAGAAATATGAACTGATTCCCATAGACTTTTATTTCTCGAAATCCATCCATCACCTACCTAGGTACCTTGAAAGTGTGACGTCGAGCCCCTTCCCAGCGACCGACCATCTTCCCCGCCCGTCAACAACTCCTTCACCATGGGTGACGCTCTCGATGTTGGTCAGGCTTCTAAGCTGTTCCAGCCTCTGGACATTGCCAATGGAAAGATCCGACTTAAGCATCGAGTTATTCTCGCGCCCCTTACTAGGAATCGTGGTACTCCATTGAACGCCGACTCGACACCGGAAATCCCCAATCGAATTTGGGTCCCTAATGAGTTGATGGTGGAATACTATACTCAACGGACAACAGAGGGCGGCCTAATAATTTCTGAGGGTCTCCCCCCCTCATTGGAGGTAACACTGGCCCGGGTATTCAGAGGATAAGTAGCTAACAACAATAGGGCAATGCCATGCCGGGTGTGCCTGGCATCTTTCTCCCCGAACAAGCCGAGGGCTGGAAGAAGATCGTCGATGCTGTCCATGCCAAGGGGGGATATATCTACGCCCAGCTCTGGCACTCGGGACGTGCCAACATCCCTCAATTGACGGGTACCCCTATCGTTGCCCCATCTGCCGTCACTTGGGATGATCCCAACGAGACATTCTCCTACCCAGCCCCTCACAGCACGACACCTGTCAAGCTATCGGACCACCCACCTATTGAGCTTACTGTCGACCACATCAAGAAGACGATTGATGATTACCGCAAGGCTGCCAAGACGGCCATGGACATTGGCTTCGATGGTGTGGAACTACATGCAGGAAATGGATACCTGCCAGAGCAATTTCTGAGCACCAACATCAACAAACGCACCGACGAATACGGTGGCACAGCCGAGAAGCGCTGCAAGTTTCCTCTGGAGCTTATGGAGGAGTTGGCCAAGACTGTTGGCCAAGAGAACCTGGCTATCCGATTGACTCCGTTCGGTCTGTTCAATCAGGCCCGCAGTGAGCAACGAGTCGAGACCTGGGGTCACCTCTGTCGCGAGCTGAAGGCAAGACTTCCAAACTTGTCCTACGTCAGCTTCGTCGAGCCTCGATATGAACAAATCTTCTCCGAGGCAGAGAAGCAAGAGTTTTTGAACTCTTGGGGTCTGCCGACCGTCGACCTGTCCCTCTTCAGGTCCATCTTTGGCGACACACCATTCTTTTCTGCTGGAGGTTTTGATGATGGAAACTCTTGGGGTGTGCTTGAGAGTGGCAAGTATGACGGTCTGTTGTACGGTCGCTATTTCATCAGTAATCCTGATTTGGTTGAGAGGTTGCGAAACGGCTGGCCTCTTGCACCTTATGATCGGTCGCGTTTCTATGGACCGTTTGAGGATTCTACTATTGGATACACGGACTATCCTGTTTATAAAGCGTAGGAAGATATGTTGGGGTTAAGCGTTGTACTGCGATAGGAGTTATTTATTGATAGCTATCATACCATCATTCGACTGATTACGCAACCCATGCATCGATACACCTGATATGCATAAACTATAACGTCTATATCACTCACGATTAACACCAAAAAGGAAGGTCAAAAAGACATCCGAAAATCGGCACTTCACCACCGGACATACATCTAGTTCCGACGCCGAGGCAAGATAACTATTCTATCAATGTAACGGTCTTGGCGATGATACAATTCCCCACAAGTTGGTGCAAATAACATGCAGATCCTTACCGTTTGGATGTCGGCCCCGAGGAATTGCCTCAAAGAGAGCAAGTCGGCGGTTTGCCGATCGCTACTTGTGGGGGTCAGCGGTGCTGGCGTAATTGGATACTTAAATGAGGACAGGACTATTCTTCTTATTAAGCTCCTCGGTCGACTCGTTTTGTGACGGTTGGGATAGGCATGATGAAGGTTTTGACGAATATCAGTGCGTTGTTGGCCTTTGGGCTTGGGCCTTCGCAGGTGACTGCGAAGCATTATAACCCTGTCAAGCTTGATGGATACGGCACTTTCTCGGGCACAGTTCTCAACAGTACCTACAGCAAACAGGATCTTCCAGCACCTATCGACGCATGGCTTGGTATCAACTATGCAGCACCACCCACTGGCAACAAGCGTTTCTCCCCTGTAGATGCGCCTGCTAAATTCCGAGGAGCCAAGACTGCCGATACATACGGAAAGGCGTGTATCCAAGATGCCTCTTCTCGAACTCCCCTTGACACTCAAGATGAAGACTGCCTCAGCTTCAACGTCTATCGAACAAAGGGTGTTCCCTTGAGCAAGAAACTCCCGGTGCTAGTCTGGATCCACGGAGGATCATTCTGCGTCGGAAGCTGGGCAAGTTTCGACGCTGCCGCATTCGTCGCATCATCCAAGGAACCCATTGTCGTCGTCAACTTTCACTACCGTCTCAACTCTCTCGGTTTCTTGCCCTCTGAGCTTTTCGAGGATGAAGGTCTGCTGAACCTTGGAATTCGAGATCAAAACTATTTCCTGCAGTTTGTCCAGAAGCATATTGGTTCGTTTGGAGGTGATCGAAAGGCTGTTACTATTGGTGGTCGATCTGCTGGTGGACACTCTGTGGGAATCCATTATTTCCACAACTACGGCAAAGACTCCAAGCCTTTGTTTGCAAGGGCGATTCATCAATCTGGTTCCGTCACTTCGAGGGCGTTTCCTAACGCGAGCTATCCCCTCTACAAGCGCCAATATGCCGAGTATCTGTCTTTTCTGGGCTGCGACAAGGCTAAGACTAACAAAGCTACGCTCCAATGTCTTCGAAAGGCAGATATCAACGACATTCGAAACATTAGCACCAAGATTTACAACGACTATGATCCTGTCCTGACTTGGCCTTTCCAGCCTGTCCACGGAGGACCTTTGTTCGAGAAACCCGGTTCGCAATCAGGTTACGACGGCACCTTCTTCCATGTCCCGACTATCTCGTCAACTACAACCGACGAAGGAAAGTTTTATACGCCTGGTGACTTGGAGACCAACGAAGATTTTCTGGATTATCTACACAACATCTCGCCAGCTCTGACAGAGGAAGACTTGGCCAGCATTGCTTCTCTATACCCCGACCCAGCAACAGACCCAACTTCACCCTTCGCAAACTCGCCAAACAGCACACAATACAACCGTATTTCAGCTGCATGGAGTGACTACGCCTACATCTGCCCTGGCCAAGAAACCACCTACAGAACATCCACAGCTGGCGTACCAACCTGGAAGGTTCGTTTCAACACCAGAAACAAAGTTCCAGATTGGCAGGGCATCCCGCACACTTCTGACACGGCTTATACCTGGAATGAGCCTACTACTGAGTTTCCCGAGATTAGCCACATTTATCATGCCTATCTGGCTAGCTTTGTTGCGTCTGGAGATCCCAACCGTCATAGGTATCCTGGTAGCCCGAAGTGGCCTTCGTATCAAGGCGGAGATGAGTCGCCGCAGCAGCTGGTTGTACAGCCTGAGAACACCAAGGTTGAGGAGGATTCGATTCGAAGGGAGGCTTGTTCGTTCTGGAGAGATCCCGAAAGAGCCACTCGGCTGAACAAGTAGTTTATCATAGAAATATGTATAGAGCTGCATATAGAATGTCGCCAATTGTATGCACGAGCTCTCATGGCTTGCATTTCCAGCCGGATGGTTGCCTGTGATCACCCCCGACGTAAGTTTGCTCTCTGGGATAAAAACAATGATCACGCTGAAAGTCGATACCTCGCGTGTAATCATCGTCAATAAACTTTGTCCCTGTCAGCGTCTCAGGTGCCCGTACATCCTCAACCCAAGCAACTATCGCCGCCAGAACATTCTGCTGCGGATCAAACGGAATGCCCGCAGCTGGGGTACCACCGCCTTGACCAACAGCCCAAGCCCCGGGACCAGTACTGCAGTGAAACATGCCAGAGATGCGGAAGAATCGGAAGTAGTCGTGTAGGTCTTGATCAGCGCTGGCCATATAATCCCAGAAACGCTCCGTATTGAATTGGGTGATTTGGTTATCCTGACCACCGTGGTAGCTGATGATCTTTCCACCACGCTCCTTGAAAGTAGGGAGTGCTTTGGGATATGTCCGAATGTTGAAGGGATTAAGTTCATCAGCTCGGCGGACAAGATCCCTATTGTATGTGATAGCATCCCAGTCTGGGTCATTGAGGACGACATATCGAAACCAATCTTCGGAGTAACTGAACGGTTTTCCGGCAAGTAGTTTCGAAACAGCCTGTTCTTCATTCCCTGGATTCATCCGAGGAAAGATGAGCTTTCCATTGGGATAAGTGTATGATGCGTAGATTTCTTGAACTTGTTTGACCTGTGCGAATGTGAGGCAATTTGTAGACTCGTATCGGCGACACAAGAGAGTCCAAGGGTTGAAGAAGCACTTGTTGGGAATCTCAAGGATACCGTCCTCAACACCGTCGAGATGATCGCATTGTCTCAGAATCTCGTCGTGTATCAAACCTTTCCAGGTCTCTGCATTGATGAAATCAGGTGAACCTATGGGACCGGTCATGGGGTAGAACATGGCTCTTTGGCCCTGTAGATTGTTGAAGTCGACAGCTGGAGCTCCGGCAACGATACCGTCATAGTCAGATGGAAAGGCCTCCGCTGCTTTGATGCCCATGCGGCCGCCTAGGGAACATCCGATGTAATAGGAATGACTGGGCTCCTTGTTGTAAAAATTCTTGATAATCTTTTTCGCCGTTTCGGTGCCTGTGTGAAGACTGGTTAAGGGTCAGCCTGGAACTTCTATATGTACACGCGAACTTACGCTCGATATGAGAAATCTTCGATTATGTCGGGGTTCTTGAAAAAGGTTTCGCCCGTAGTGCCATTGTGGCCATTGTTCGTACCCATTGTAGCAAATCCATGAGCTGTTCCATAGGCCAGGTCCTCATATTTGATACCTATTACCGATGATATCAGCTCTGCTTCCCAGTTTCGGCAGAATACTCACATCCATCAACTCCCCCATTCCCCGTCGCGAGATATCGAGTCCCCTCCCACTTCTGTGGAAGCCATAGTTCGAAGCTTATGCTGGACCGCTCTGAAGTTGGAATTTGCAGAGCAATGCGGCAGATATTAGTCGAGACTTGTTGGGAAGGCCGGTTGCAGGACTCGACATTGTCCTTGAGATCGAGCTTGGTGCCATTGATGATGTATTCTAGGCGCGTCAATGTCGAGTTAAATATGAGTCTGTGGGGTTTGTAGGAGAGACAGTGCTTCCGGAAGGAGTCGTCTAAGCTGGAGTCCCCTACAACAAACAGAGGACTAAGTGCGATAAAGCACCACCATATGGAGAACGTGAACATGGTAGCCATACGAATGTGGTATAAATAAGTCAGGCTGTTGAAGGTTGGTCGATGTGAGGTTGTGTCTGACTTCTATGCTTACTAACCCTAATGGCGTCGTTTGATTGATTGAGGTTGGAATACATTACACCATCTCAGAGAGACATTGCCAGTCACATGATCGTGTACCCTTTTATGTGTTAAGAAACTCGAATAATACTGGGCAATCAGTGTTTCTTGTATTACTCGAATTATATTATGAGACTTGTTACTTTGTAGGCGGTTTAAGCCTTATTTTTGAACGCGTTGAATGGCAATCTTCCACGATACAGTTACGAATATCTGATCACATTCAACCCATGTCATCGGATTCCTTCAACAAGGCGCGAGGGCACAGCCACCAAGCATGGGACCTTAACTAAACCACAATGCCTCAAACAACAAAACGTGCATTTGGGGGCAGCCGGGTCAAGAGAAACGACACAACATAACTAGCTCGTCAAGGCCCATAGCTATTATAAAGATTAGATTTACATAAACTATACTAACATAAACTAGGAAATATCATAAGATAAGATAAGATAATATTATAATCACCTCTTCATATTCTCTGTGCATCTTTATTACTCTTCTACGAGCACGGTGTCTTCATTCCCTTGTTTTGGGCAGCGTCTTTTTCCATTTCCTTGCGCGTGGGGGCATGCATCCTTTCCCTCACTGGCTGTGCTAACCGCCCTGGATAAAAAAGCGCATCCAGGCAGCCTTCCACAGCCCGACTTCGCCTCCTAGAGCCCCAGGCTGGCTACTACGTAGTAATTGACAGGCTGACAGCTGATCCCTGCCTGAGCTGGTACATAAGCACACCCCGCTTCCGCGATCCTTCTCAGACCAAAATCACAACGAAAAACATGCCAAACTAACTGGCCAATATACATGCCTGGCGAAACTCTACCTAGCCCACATGGTTAGTGTACACGACAATGGCTGACCCTCTATCCATGGCGGCGAGCATCGCTGGCCTCATCAGTCTCGCCGACACGCTCTTCCGCCATACGTACAAGTTCGGGCGCACCGCGACAGGCGCCAAGAAAGAGATTCAAGACCTTGCCGCCGAGATCAACAGTTTCTCAGGACTGCTTAGAAACCTTGAGGCACTCGCGGATGAGCTAGAAGCCGAGGGCCAAGCTTTTGAGCCTACGCTCAAGGTCGATCACCTCATCGAATGCCGCAAGATCTTCGAGAACATTGAACGGAAGGTCACGAAAGCCCTCGACAGTTTCAACAATCGCTCACGATGGGAGGGTGTATCTCGGTCACTGAAATGGCCGTTTTCGGCTTCTGATACGCGAGAATTGTTGCAGCAGCTTTCACGGTGCAAGGGCAGTATCACACTCGCCACTTCGGCCGACACGATGCGCAGTTTACAGCAATATCTCATGAAACAGAAAGAGACCGGAGACACACTCGCCAAGATTGTATCAACTCTTGAAAAGGTGGAGATCCGGACTGCAATCCTGATGGACCCGAGAAAACAACTCGTGTTGGACTTTTTCATGTCCCCAGAACTCAACCCTCAAGCCAATCTAGATCAGAGTCTAAAACTTCGACAACCAACTACTGGCGAATGGTTTACTCACTCCTTTGCCTTTACGGAGTGGCTGCAGACGCCCGGTTCAAGACTCTGGCCCAACGGTGCTGCGGGTGGAGGCAAGACTGTCCTGGCTGGTGCCATGATCCAGGAAGCCATCGTTAGAAAGGAGGCTGAACCCGATGTCGCAGTTGCTTTCTTCTTCTGTGATTACAAGCAAGAGGCGACCTTGAAACCTGTCAACATCATCGGCGCTTTGGCATCACAGCTTGCTATTCAGCGGGATGAGTCTTTCAATCTCCTGGAACAGTACTATGAAGAACTTCACCCGGCCCGAGGACTCAATAAGCCAGCTGACCCTGATGAACTTGTGAGGATCATGGAAAAGATTTGCAATCTCTTCTCACAGGTCATCATCATAATTGATGGTCTCGACGAATGCGCTGATGGAGTCTATGAAGTTCTAGAAGCTTTGTGCGATCTGTCCGACCTCACAACTACGACTTCGATGGCTCTGATTAGTCGAGACGAGGTCGAAATCAGGCAAGCTGTCGAGGGGACGTTCAAGGAGATTGTCATTGAAGCACGTGAAGAGGACCTCAAGATCTATGTTCGGGCTGAGATTGAACGGAGGATGCGAGCAAAGCAACTGGATATTCAAAACAAGACGATCAAGGATGAGATTCAAAATGAGCTAGTCAACAGAGCAAACGGCATGTTAGTGCTATCCTCACCTTTATCTTGTTCAGCTACTAACAGACTAGGTTCCGTTGGGTCGTTTGCCAGCTGGACTATCTAGGCCAACTACTCACCGACGCAGATCGTCGCCAAGCTCTTCATGAGCTACCACCAACCCTATCAGAGACGTATCTACGACTTCTTCAGAGGATTAACAAACGTCCACCCCGAGTCCGCAAGTTGGTCCAGAAGTGCCTCCATTTCATCGCCTGCTATCCATACATGTCCATCAACTTACTCTGCGTGGCCGTCTCCGTACCCGAAACCATAGGCACGCGTATGGACGAGACAAACACGATATCGGAGAGAGAAATTGCCCTGTGCTGCAGCAGCCTCATACGGAGATCCGCCAAAGAAGGCGGATCACAATGGTTTGAATTCGCCCATTTCTCGGTCAAAGAGTTCTTGCAAGATGAAGTCCTCTTGTCAACTCCTGAACTAGGGGCGTACAGACTTGTCGAGTCAGAAGGTCAAACCCTCATCGCCCTCCAGTTCCTGAGGTTCTTGCAAGTTGGAAACATAAATGACACAGTTGTGGAACCTCAAGGACCCGTCTGGACTGAAAGTGAACAGTTACGCACATTCTACTCGATGGCGTCTATTGCCTGGTTGAAGCACACACAGGATGGACTTGACCATCCACTATTATTTGATGCGGCCAAGTCCTTTTTTAACCGCAGTGCAACCCCTGGTTTTTCGTCTTTGGATTTACATTCTCTTCAAGAATATCTTTTTAGTTCGCTTGAAGATGGATACAGACGTTGATCCTTGGATCAATGCTGAACAGAAAATTCGAGACATGGCTTTCAGCGATTCACTGGCTCCGTTGCATATTGCCTCGGCCCTGAATCTTCCCGAGATATGCTCGTTTCTCATTCAGTCTGGGGCTCAAGTCGATGCCAAGTCTCCCATGGGAACGCCGCTTCTCCTCGCCGAGGTTTCATTTCTCGGTTTCATCGAAGACGTGTCTGACGAATATCCCGACCGTGATACGCCTTATTTTGCAACCATGCTTTCTTCATCAACTCGACGGGACAAGACGATCGATTGCCTTAGCTTAGCAGGTGCATCTTTCAGCCATCTCGATGGCCCGGTTGGTAGCCATTCCATGCTATTGACTGTCGCTATCATTGGTTGTCATGGAAAGAATTTTACACCATTCATCACACTGTTGGATCATGGGCATGTCCCTACTGACGTCGACATAACCGCTTTTGGAGATTACCTCAAGACTTGGTCCAACTGCGAAGATTGTCCCGGTTTAGAAAAACCAATCCTCAAGCTACTCGACTATCTGATGAGGTCGTCAGCATATGATTCAGACTGGGGTTTCAGTCTTGGTGAGAAGATTTGGCTTGCTGCCGTTACTCTCGGGTTCGACTTTACAAATGATACGAGCTTGACAGATAGCCGGATATCCCTTTCAGTTGCGGCGTTGGTTGACAAGACCTTGCTCGCAATCGACAATGACGACACTACGATACTCCGACTCTGTCTGAAAGACGGCCGTGTTAGCATCAACCAGATTCTCCAGCAAGGGGAGTTTGTTGGAACGTTGCTACACCATGCTGTCGCGGTCGATGCCCTGGAATGTTCTCGCCTCCTTTTGGAGCTTGGGGTTGACCCTGAGCTTAGTACAAACATCGGGACTCCTACCCTTCATTGCTGCAATATGAAGGGTGATGGGAGCGTCCTGAAGCTTCTCGTCGAACATGGGCTTTCACTCCTCGTTAAGGATGCAGATGAGTGGACTATCTGGCATGCTTGCGCAGCCTATGATTCATGCGAGGTCTCATTCCTCGAGGCACTTTTCAACATTGACCCAGAATCCAACCAGGAGGCTCTACTGATGCAAACAGACGATGGATCTACACCTGCAATGATGGCCTTAGAGGCTCTTGAGGACGCCTCCAAGGATGAATTCCAGCAGTTGGAAAGCAAAGCCCTCTTGTTCTTACATTATGGTCAGAAAATACCAAATTTCTGGGATCACCATGAGTCTTTGTTCATGTTAGCCAGCTGGGCTGGGTCCAAGAAAATCTTTCAATCGTTGTTAGACATGAACCCAGGCTCCGGCATTATCCCTGGCTCCGGCATTATGAAGCCTAGCGACATGACACCCCTTCACTGCTTGGGAGTCGATCCAACAAAGGAGTGGCTGGAGTTCCTGACAACGACTTATCCCGAAGCTCTGCAGCTTCGATCCGAAGACCAGCTACCGCTCGAGAGCTATGTCGAGAGAGCATTGAGGGCTTCAGAGGCACCGCGGAGTGACGTGGTTCAGGCTCTTTCCTCTCCAGACATGTTTAGACTCAAGAACCACAAGGGCTTCACACCATGGAAAGTTGTGTGCGATTTGAAAGACAAGGCCGAGCATTGGGCGAACAAGGAAAGGTTCCTGAACGTGGGGTGGCTGGATCTTGACCGCACCTGGATCCAACTTTTGGACCTCAAAGCAATGGAAGCCTATGAGAGCGAAACCGGCCAATGCGGTGTTTATCCGCTGTTGACTTCATCTTGGGCAAACGGAGGCTGCTGGATTGTTTCTCCACCGGCTCTGGAAAAGTCTATACAATCGTCCAACCTTTGGGATCCTAACCAAGACGTCGTCGTCAGCTACTTGAAGTCGGCGGTACTTAGCATGGACATCCATGTCGTCAATATCTTTACACAGCACGGCACAGACGTTCATCAGAGAGAAAATGGGACAAGCACCATAGAGTTTGCATGCGAGGCAGAAAATGCTCGCCAGCTTTGCTCAAAACAGGATGGCCTTGCCGTTCTCCAACATCTTCTTGACCACTCACGACCCGAGAGAATCAGAGATTTCTCCGCTGACGATCGGGCTTTTTCAATCTTGCACAGACTCGCCATGGTGTCACCCCCTGAGCGGATTGAGTGGCTGTTGAGGAAACTTGTCGAAAAGGGGGCTGACCTGGACGCAATCAGCTCTACGGGAGCCCACAAGTATCGCATGTCTCCTCTCGCATGGCATCTTGTGCAGAATTCTATTCGCTGCGCAGAGGTTCTTCTTGAACTGGGAGCAGACCCTTTACTGACTGGATATGATGTGTTTGGAGCTTCTGATGCTTTCATAGCCGCAGTTACCATAGGATCCGTGACCTTTCTTGAGAAACTGCACAGTCTCTCAGTAAAGAAATCTATTGACACTGGCTGGAAACAACATGTCAATGGTAACATCGGGCCTAAACTGGGAAACATCTATGATCATGCCTATTTCACAAACGGCACTCTGTGTCATTGGGCATGCTCCCAGAAGCATTTTGACGTGGTTGAATTCCTCCTCCAGAAGGGACTGGTCGAGGATATAAACTCTACTTGTAAAGGGGGTTTCACGCCTCTCCATTTTGCTGCCATGTCAAACCAGGCGAACATCATCGAACTCCTCATCTCTCACGGGGCGTCGGTAAATCTCCAATCTGACAAAGGCCAGACTGCTTTGCATCTCGCTGCGTATTTCGGAAATCTTGATGCGACGAATATGCTAATTCAACTGGGTGCTCTGACCTTGGTTGACAAGGACGAATGGATAACGCGCATGTTGGCCCTCGAAGGGGATAATGCCGAGGTTATGGACATTCTCATCTCGCAGATTACTTATGAAGGGAATAACCTGGCTCAGAAACTGGGAATGGCGATTGAGAAAGGTAACTTGGACGAATGCCGAGAGCTTGTTGCGGCTGGGTGCCCCATCGATGAACCGCTCCGTGAATTGCATCCGACCTATCCTTTGCTCTTCGCCATGTATGATGATGAGATTGAGATTGCTCAGTGGATACTTGACAACGGGGCAAGTGTCTTGATTAATGATGGAGACATTTATCCTGTGGATAAAAGCAGCAGCGTTGTGGAGGAAGCAGCGAAGCACTCCAACTATCTTCCAATTATTCCTACGATTCTTGCTAGATATGACGAAGAAGGAGGATGTTGGGTTCATGGACCTGAACTCCCCTTGCACCATGCCACAGGTGCGAATCACCCAGAGGGCCTAAGGTTGGTGCTGAACCATTTAACTGAACATGCTGTCACGATTGGGTAAGTCAGAAAGAGCTCTACTGTTGTACACATACTGATAGGTAGACCTACAGTCATCGAAGCAATACCCGACCAGAAGAGGTTGTGTCCTCAGTGGTGAACCGCGTTTCAGGGCTTCGAGAGTCAGGCTCAGACCTGCACGGCAGGACAGCACTGCACATTGCGGTCTCCAAAGGCTACTTTGCTTGTGCTAAGCTATTACTCGAAAACGGGGCAGATCCCGATCAACTTACCACAAACGGAGAATATCCGCTGGACTTTGTGACTGATCCAGAGATGACGGCGCTTCTTTTACGGCACGGTGCATCACCAGCCACCATTCTACAATCTTCCTTCATCAGCTTGCTCAAAGCGTGGGGAGCCAACCACGACAAACTCATCAAGACATATCAGGGCTACATGCAAGATTTGGGCATAGAATTGCAAGACGTCCTCGATTCTTCATCCCCCCGTTTCCATCATGAATACCCTTACGCTATAGACTCTCCGCCCACCTACAACACTCTCACGGCGATCGCAAGCCAGGGACATGTTTTCAATTATATACTCTGGGCACTTCCGGAGCTATCAGCATTCCTCCTAAATTCCGAACTTGCCCTGGAAACCTTGCAACCATTCTCATGGCATTGGTGCATTGAGTTCTCGTCAGCGAGGTTTCTTGACAAGAGCTTCAAGAAGTTTCGACGTCGTTTTGGAGACGGGGCTGTTACGAAATGGCTCAACCTTCAGCCTGACAGGGGATGGAGCCCGCTGTGCAGAGCTGCCACAATGGGTTCCGTCCAGATCGTGGAGAATTGCTTGGAGATGGGTGCTGAAATTGATTTTGAGGGATGTCCTTTGGGTTCGGCTTTGATGATCGCGAGTGCGTGTGGTCGGCTTGAAGCTGTCCAGTTACTTGTTCGAAGAGGTGCGGCAGTCAGCTACAGTGGACGGATAGGGCCTATCAATGTGTTTTCAGTGGCTCGATCACGGAAAGTCAAATATTGGTTACTAGTGGGGCGGTTCAACGACAGATTGAGGCTACATGGAGCCGATGAGGCTGCAACTCGCCACGGGAACAAGCCAGTGAGCTACTGGAGTGGGATCGTGCAAGCTAGAGTCAAGCTTGTAGGTTGGACAGCAAGGCATGGCGAAGAGTCAGCATTTGACTATGCTCGAAGACTCTGCCAGATCAAACGGATGGGTTTTGCGGATGGCGTTGTTCTGGCAGATGGGTTCGTCTATTCCCAGCCATCTACACGTCTCAACCATTCGACAAGTTCCGAGGGCGAAACGGCTTCTTTAGTACAGCAATTGCCCCACCTTGATGCTGAGGTACCCTCATTAGAATCTGTCTGTGGCGGCCTAGAGACTAGTCAGACGTCAGCATCCGACCAGGAGGAAGAGGAGGTAAGTTGGAGGGAGGTTTGGATAGGGAGAGGTGTCTATCACAGCCCAGGGGTGCAAGGGTTCACGGTGAACATTGGCGTTAATAGTATTTAGGAAAGGTTTCTACTAATACACCATGTTTCTTCTTATTATTATGTTCTTATCATTATTTAATGAACAAATGGTTAAGTAAACTTACCTAACTTTTAGGAGGATCTTTAAATAAACTCGCCTACTTCTAATACCGATGTAATCACTCCCAAGAGATTATGTTTCGCGTGCATCCAAAATAGCTCATTATTTGATCCCATCCTCACCCAGTCAGTGGGCTACAGCTATCCAAAAGAATTACAATATCGAAGATTCAACAACCATCCGTATCTCCGACATTCGCCCAAATTCTTTTGGTTCAGCGTCTAAACTCCAATATCACAACTTCCTTCTCCTGAAAATCCTCTGGCGCCCCGTTTCTAACAGATTGATCTACGAGGCCGGTCATTTTTGGAGCGCAAGGCACTGAGCTCAGAACAAGGGCTCGGAAGAATCATGGTGGTGAGCCAAGGATGCGGTCCTCTGGCTTAGTTATCCCATCCCGGGCCGGGCTTCAACTATAACACATTTCCAATACATTATAGCATCATATTTTAATGCCAACATAGGAGCCATGGGTGCAACCTCTCCGATCTTGAAACCATAATCCCATGGCATAGTCATACATGGGATCATAGAAGTTAAATCTCAACGAGCTTCTTAAGAGATTGTGTGCCTGAATAAACCTGGAGCAAAACATCTGTCCCCTTGCTGGGCTACTCCCGTGAAGATCTTAGGCTATACTTATCTATAAATTTGGTATATTTTTACGATGAACCTTGGGAAATATTGGGAATAAGTTATCTATATTTACTACCTTTCTAGGAGCATTTTATGATCAGTATTAGGTACAAGTAAACAAAAAAACAACCTCCGCCGCCACTCTTCCGCCAAACCGGTCGCCCCTTTTAGTGTAGGTATGTCACGCACTGGTGCCCGCCATTGCGTGTTGTTCTGTGTTTCCTTTGTGTCCGTCGTGTCCTTCGTATCTCTCACCCACTCCCTCTCGCCCACGCCCTATCTGCTTGTGGCCGTTTGTTTACTTGGAGCCACGCGACCTGTCTGGAACAGACTTCTGAAATCGAAGCGTTTGGGAAACGTCACTTCCGGTTAGGTGAGACGTCAAAGAGTACAGCAGGGGGATCAAGGCCTCAATGTCTTCCCATCTGTTCAGGTCAAAAGCCGCGAATGGAATCATGCGCAAGAATCCCCTGCCGTCCGCTCTCACGTTTGCGGTTGACGTGGTCTGCTTGGGAGCTTGTGGTGGTGTGGTCTCCCCGGGTCTCGCTCCCGGCTTACTTGGCGTGACTGGTGGTAGCGGGTGGCTACGCGATGGAAGCCGTGTCGAGGTCTGAGCCGGCGGTGGCGAAGCCGGTTGCGTAGAGGACCCAGGTGCCTTGGAAGGAGATCTAAAGGCACTGAAAAAGCCTGGCTTTGTGGCCCCCTTGGATCTGCCCCGTGAGTCTTCGTCGCTGGATGTGCCGCCGCGTGGATCGTCACCTGGTCGTCCCTTTTTCGAAGGCGAAGCTTCAGGTGTCAGTCTGGGCCATTTGATGCTGTCACCTCTGATATGCTGTATGTACAGGTCGTCGTACTCGGCGATGATGATGAAGACTTGATCATAATCTTGCGAAATGAGAAGTCGGCTAGACAAGGTTAGTCAAAGTGCTTAGATCATGTCTTGGTGCCAAAGAGACAACAAACCGGTAAGTCTTAGTCTCGGGACTGGTTGGGAGGAGGCCTTTGGTACTCTCCGTCGATATCCATGCGGCCATTTCGGCGCCTTCTTGAATTTGTACCGCCTTTTGGTTGCTGGTGACTGTGAACCGACGGAATGGCTTCACCTCGATGATCGCAAGGGCGTCGCTAGAGTCCAGATCTTGGTTGGCGCGGGTGGCTTGCAGGTAGCCGTCGGTTCGTGCCGTCATGATCTTGGACCGTTTGTTGCGGTCATCAGGATCCGGATGACTGACAGAGAATTGTTTGTGAACAATGGACCAGCTGTATGATTGGAGCGAGGGCTGTTGCAGCAATGGCATGCACACACCCTGCAGCAGAAGGAGAAGTGTCATGTTGACAAGTGCTTCATCAGGGCGATGTTTGTTGATCATCCTGCCTTCGGCGCTGAGACCAGACTCTGGCGTAGATGCCCCATCCCTGCCACGCAGCGAGCCGGCCGCCCCAGAAGATGCAGCAAGTCGATCGGTGTGTGTGGGTGAGACGTAGGGGGCAGAGGAAGTGGAAACAGAGGATGATTGACTGGAAGCGCGATCTGAGGAACCGGGACCACGACCGAAATACTGAGGAGGAACAACGTTACGATGGGGCCGACGACGGGGGTCAGAAGGCTCCACCAACAGCCGGAACGGGTCCGAGTCGTCGTAGATCTTGCCTTCCTCCAGGTTCCTCAGGCATTTGACTCTCTTGACAATTTCGGCGAGGTTCAATTTCCACGCGGCCATGTATGACCATTGCATGGGATTGTGGCTTTGGGATTTGAGAGCTTGCATCCATGGCTCCTTGGCGAGTTGCCGATCAGCGGCAGCTTTCAGTTCCGAACCAGCTTTGTCTCCAAAGATGGTCTTGTGCGTCGCTTTACCAGCAGTGGGCTGCCAAAGGACTCTAAGGAGAAGCCAGTCCTCATATTTTAGCTTGGAGGCCGAGCCAAAGGCATTTGGTCCGATGTTGGAAATGTCAAGACCGTACGGGTCGGCTGTTGCATGCCTCTGACCAACGATGTTGGCCCAGTCCTGAGGCGTGGAGGGGATAGGATATGGATCCATGCTTCTAGAGGATGATATGTTGATCAATTAGATGGAAGATGGGAGACTGGTGTAATGAGGGCGAATGGTGAATTGGATGGTGAATGGTCGTGACTCAGAGTCAGTGAGGAGAGGTCGAATTCTCTTCTTATTCAATCTGGGCTGGTCTCCCCGATGGTGTTGGTTGTTGGTTGACCCTTGGTCGCACGCAGGCCACAATTAGCAGACCCGGCCGGCGCGTACCCAAAATAGACCGCAAAAAATGCCGCGCGGCTAAAGGGTCACCCACTCCGGGCCTCCTAAGGAAAATGTAAGCGCCGTAGAAAAAGTGATATCGGCAGTTCTATTTCACAAGATGTGACTTGAATCTCATGGGTGTTGTTGATTTGGTGCATGCATCTGTGTCGTGAGTGGGGATTCCCCAGGCAACAAGGGTGGGTGGATTTCTTGCCTGAGGCGACCAGGCCTGTGGAAACAGGTACGCCAGCAATGAGCAAACGAACCTCGTAGTGGACGGTAGAGAAAGACAATCGAAGCAAAGGATGGATGGCTGAAAGAAGAACAAATTCGCACCTGGAGAAATCTCCTCGCGGGAAAAGGCACTCAGCCTTGTTCGGGCGGATGCCATGTCTCGCAACATGTTCCAAGACTCAATACGTCATTCATCATTAAACCTCACCTCGAAGGATCCCTCCTCCAAATACAATGACTCGTCCAATGCGAAACTCCAAACTCCAAGCTCTTCCAAACCGCTAGTTAAAACAACATGTCGCCCTAAAAACTGCCCCAGGTCTTCTGGGACCTAAACTCTATGCCCTACCGAACATCAATTGTCTCGGTAGACATGCCCTTCACATCCGCCACCTCCACCTCAGTAGGCACAGGGTCATCGAATTGCTCGGCTTCGGGTATGGGCAAGCGTGTCTCGCCGACAGCTCTGCTATTCAGCCATCGGATAACCAGTCCAACTTCTGTAGACATAGTCGGCGTATGGAGATCAATTAGACGTGAGGGCCGAATGACAACTTTGCCATTTTGGAAATATGCCTGGGTGATACGAGCAGAAAATCGACCATGGAAGCTAACAACTAGAACCTGTATTGTGTCAGAACGTCTGGCTGGTCATTGGACAGGTTTGTCAAATAATCAACGTACAGGATAGATGTAATGGTCAACATAGACGCGGGTCCGACGGATTTGCTCCCTGAGAAGACCGACGGCGACTCGTAGTTCGCTGCGAAGCATTCCTTGGTGAAGTGGACGCGATGAGTCGTACACCGTAGCAACTGCATGAGGGACATTGGGATTGTGGCAATCGAATGTACCAGCGCCACGCTTCCACCTGTAGTATTCACCACTCGTCCAGAAATCTCGGAATGGTTGGTCATCGTCGGTCGCGAACCAGATTCGTTCAGAGTACGGGGCCTTACGACCATGGATGTATCTGTGCTGGGCGTCAGAAACGGAGTGTACCCAAGAAAGACAATGACAATTCTTACCCATGAGTCGCCCAGCTCGAGTCTACCTTGGCCGCTTCCTGGCAGAACACAGCTAGTAGCGCAGCTTCCCGCATGTTTGCTTCGTATATCGCGCGCAAGTAGTTGTACCGCTGGTTGGGGTGGACCTCGGGATCAGCGAGCCTCTGGGTTTCTTTTTCGGATCTGGTGGTTTCTGATCGGTTCTAGTTGGGGCCATCTGCGTCGACATAGTCCTTGAGCCTTGTCTAAGACGTCTATCCCATATTCCATGTTTTCGACGGGGCCTGGTAGGAAGAAGCGCGGATCTAGATCGATGGGGTCGTCGTCGTCGATATTGAAACACGTGCCTCGTAAAATGGAGATCTTCTCCAGCGCATCGTTATCAAACTCGGTGATCTTGTATAATTTGTCGAGCTTGTGCTGAATGTCGGAGAGCTGATGGAACTCTTGTTTTCGGAGCGCATAACGAGGGTGCTTGGAGCCGCGGTACTCCTTGTTCGGGGTCGTCGCGGACATGGTGATGGAGGAGAACTGCGAGCGAAGATACGGCAGCCCAGCCGAGGATGTGGTATCAAGTGTATGGCTTTAAGGAGAAAGGAGAAAGGGTTTCGTTTTCTCGATATCGCTCCTCTGGATTCGGCCAATGTTCTCGATGATGTTGATGTTTCTGCCAACGTCACTTGCTTGTTTGTTGTTAGTGGCGAAAGCGGTGAGGGGCCGTCTCCACAGTGACGCGTGACCAACCACTTTACGCGACTGTGGCTGATGGGAGAAGATTGGAATGAAGGAATTGAGAAAACGGCTCTGCAGGTGGTATTTTTACGGCGCTTTCAATTGGGACTTGTCTCTTGTTTAACTGCGGCATGAGGTTTTGGAACACTCAGTGCTACGGCTGCCCAAGAACGTCCATGCCTGGTGAGGAGTTACCTATTTTAGAGGCCGATGCGGTGATTACATGCATGAACGAGCACCAGCACAAAGCAAGACGCAGCCGAAAAATCTCCTTTGCCAATGGTTTAACGGTCGCAATCAATTCACCTACTGCCGATGCCTTTGTCCCGGCCAACTCTCGTTTCTGATTCAGAATGCTCCCGCTGTAGTCGAGTCGTAAATGAGCCAGCAGCAGCCCGTCACAAGTTCTCCTCATTTCTCAACCTCAGCAATCTACTGCGCGGAAACCAAGACGTCACTATCCACCGTCAGCCCTCAGAGCTTGTGGCTGGTGTTCAGGCAGGCTGTTGGTGGTGTACCAGGATCTTTCACTTGATCACATCCGCCCTCGATGCTGAGGCTGTCGCTGTTCAAGACTTTCACATCCTTTGTCCGAGGGTCAAGACAGCGGCGACGCTCAATTATGAGGGGCTGTGGCTGAGAATATGGCTACCCGACAATAAGATCTCGCGCCTGGAGACAAAGGCCATCTTGAGCGACAATCCTCCATGCCGCAGCTTTTCTGATGCGACCGAACATGTAGCCTCCCAACGCGCCCTGTCCTACCTCGCCGATCGCGTCAACAACTGCAAGCAGAACCATGCAAAGTGTCGCAAAGAGAGCCAATGGTTTCCGTCGAGAGCGCTACAGGTACAGACCCTCAACAACACAATCAACATCAAGGTTATCAGTCGTGAGAATGTCCCCTCGGGAAGCGAGTACATCACTCTGAGCCACCGATGGGGCGACTCGGAGCAGCTCACACTAACGAGTGACACTCTCGTCACGTTCTCAGAGGGCATTCCTGTTGAGAGGCTCCCGAGGTTGTTTTCCGAGACTGCACAAGTAGCTAATCAACTCAGTGTTCCCTACCTATGGATCGATTCCCTGGTAAGCCCATCAATCGCGAGACGGTGCAAAGAGCTGACAGCGATGACAGTGCATTATACAAGACTCCGAAGATGACCTCGCCCGAGAACTTGCAGTGATGGACAAGGTGTACCACAATGCATATGCCAACATCGCTGCCACATTTGCCTCCGACAGTTCACGCCCTTTATTTCCCGACCAGAGTCCCTTGTCATTCTTGTCCCACAAGGCACCCGCATTTACGAGGACACCCACCAACACGGCGCCCAAGTTTTGGTGGTTTGAGGGCGATGCGCGCGTCTTTACCCACCTCGACGAGCAACTTCTATACAGTCGAGGTTGGGTCTTTCAAGAGCGGTGCCTAGCGACAAGAAACGTCAGTTTTACTCGATCCCAACTCTTTTTCGAATGCTCCGAGGAGCTCAGTTGCGAGGCGACCGACATTTCCAACCCTTCGCTCAACAATACCTTTGACTACCCTCTACGATATCTCCCTTTGTCAGTTTTTCAAGACTCCGATACTCAACAAGACCCCGAATTGTTCTCCATCAATCGTCTCGACCAATTGACAAAGGCACAATGTCTAGATGTCTGGCACAAAAATGGTTCAGATGTATAGTCCATTGGCCCTATCTGATGCAAACGACAAACTCGCTGCCCTCTCTGGTCTTGCACGGAGATTTCATTCCCGACTTCAGACACCATACTATGCTGGACTGTGGTCTGACAATTTGCGATCCGAGATTTGCTGGGCGAGGACTCACACCAAACGTTCTCGAAGACCATCGAGGGCGAACAATCGGGCTGTTGGGTATCGGGCGCCTACATGGTCCTGGGCTTCTGTTGATGGCGAAGTGGAAATTGACTATCGCGGCATATCAAGTTCCAATTGGTCGTTTGAGATTCTTGAAGCGTATACTACTTCATTGAAGGGAGACAAGTTTGCGCAGCTGGTCGACGGCAGACTTGGCCTGAGAGGAACCATGTTTATAGTGAGGGAAGAAGATGCGCGAGCAAACAACTCGCGCAAGGCCCTGATCTTTCTCAACCCCCCAACTCGGCAGCCGTTGTACTGTTACTGGGATGTCGATGGGTATGAAGTGACATTCCCGTTTTACGCCTTCATCCTGAGATCCCGGGTGGATAGACTTTCGGACAAGTTTGAGATTCATTGCCTCATTCTGACCCCAGTAACACCTTCACGGGGTGTCTACCGAAGAGTGGGAATGGGACATGTGTCAAACTACGGTATCGATTCTCCTCCCACTTCATTGCCAGAGGTAGTACAGCCAGCAGAGGTCGATGCTCCACCGTCGAGGCTTTTTGAAGAAAACGACTTTGCAGGTGATATCCAACTAGACGCTGACGGAATTCGAACTGGGGACAGTGACCAGGGTGAGAATGTCACTTGTTGTTTGAGCTACTGGCGGAGAGATGGCGTGGATATACCCTCAATCCATCGCGATGCAGCAGGACAGCATACAATCGTCCTGATTTAGGATCACTCCCTTCTTGGTGTAGTTTGCATAATTACGACAGACTAGTCGACCTTAAGATAGCATACGATAAAGGGGATAAATCTTCAACAGTTATATAAACCCTCTTTAATATTTATAGATCATAGTTGCTCTCGCCTTCTATTCCTTAGCATACATAAGACCACTACCTAATCCACACTACGCCTTCACAGCCTCCACCTTGGCCAAGTGAATAAACTCATCACTAAAGGCGTAGTCATTGTACCCCTCGTTACTCTCGAAAGTATAGAACGACTCCCTCTTGTAAGGTGTAAACGGCACGCCATTCTTGACTCGAAACACCAAGTCCGGGTTCGAAACGAACCATCGACCAAAGGCAACCACAACCTCCCACTTCTTGTACTGTTCGTCCACCGCTTGAGCTGTGTTGTGGGGCAGATAACCGCCGGCGACCATGACGGGAGATTGATTGTTCCACGCCTCGAGGATAAAGTCTAGGCTCTGCTGCTTCTCTCCGAAGGGATTGTCGATATCTGAGGCTAGACGATTGACGCCGTCGGAAAGAGTAGGGTTGCCCCGAGGCTCAACGAGGGACAGGTATGCAAACTTGTACCTGGCCTTCTTGAGCTCGCCGATGATGTAGCTTATTTGCTCCCATGTGTCCGTGGTGTAAGCACCCTGGAAGCTAGCAAAAGGACTGAGCCGAAGGGCAGTTCTCTCAGCGCCGATCTCGTCAACAACAGCCTTGACAATCTCAAGCAAAAACCGAGCACGGTTCTCGATGGAGCCACCCCATTTATCGGCTCGATCATTGATACTGCTGGAAAGGAACTGGTCGATGAGATATCCGTGAGCGCCGTGAATCTCGACACCATCACCGCCAGCATCAACAACCTTTCGGGCAGCAGATCGGAAGTCTTGCACCTTTTCCCAGATTTCTTCCTCAGTCAGGGGAGTAGGTGGCACCGAACGACCCTCCAACTGTTTGTTGGTGCTGGAGTAGTACTTCAGCCCACGACTCTGAAGGTACTCGGGGTGACCCGCACGGCCCATATCCCAGAGCTGTTGAAAGATGACGCATCCCTTGGCATGAACAGCATCATAGATGCGACCCCAGGCTTCAGCTTGCTCAGGCGAAGAGATTCCAGGACTGTGGGGGCCTGCTTCTGCCGCCTTGGAGACGCCAGTGGCTTCACTGACAAGGAGGGTACCGGGTGTTGATGCTCGATCGGCGTAGTATTGGGTCATGATGTCAATGGGGAGGTGCTCCTCATCGTTTCGAAGACGTGTGAGAGGAGCGAGAGCAATTCGATGGGAGAGGGTGGCGTTTCCCAGCTTGAGGGGCTTCCAGAGGTTTGACTGAGGGGCAGACATGATGAGAGTGGTTTATGTGGAAGAGTTTTTGTTGAAGAAGAACTTGTGTTGCAAGGGAAGGAATTGCTTAATGGTAAAGAGAGGAAACACTGCACTTTCAGGAGAGATTCACCAACCTTTATAGCCAATCAACCATACTATAGAGCTCATGACCGACGTCTTATCGGTCGGTAGCCTTCGCTTCACCATTGCATGATAGAAGCCTCGTCGGAGGAAAGGTCTTCCCGATTCTTGGTGGTATAATGGAAGGATCCTAACACAATAGCCAGTCGTAGACTCGCTGCTTGCTAATCATCTGCACCCATTCATGGCCAGGTGGACCTCGTATGGACCACAGCCTTGTGGGTTCAACAACGTCGGCATCAGAATCCCTATGATGCTTAGAAATCGACCCCTGCTCTTGCATACGGAGATAAGGTTTACTGACGGATTTTAAACCGGCGTTTACTTGCCGAATGACTCAATTGAAGTCGTGAATGTCAAGACGGCATTCTCTTGTCAAAACGAACGATCGACTGCGGGTCAGATGAACCCTGTAAATCTCATCGATGAACTACCGTACGAACTGACCAACCGGATATTACAGACAAGCGGAGACGACCCACACGTCAGCGGGAGCTTATTTGACAAAGTGCGAGAGCAACCTTGACATGGGACTGTGGTCTACGTACCTACGCCCTTCGCTGGACAGAATGATACGTAGTTAAGACATGATTGAAGCCTGCCTCATAGTGATAATGTTCTTAGATTTGAATGTTATTTTAGTGTTAGTGCACATAACCTCAGCAGGTCTTGAACAAGCCGGAACGAACTCGGAGGTCGAGCTAAACTTTCGTCCGAGAACAAGTCCAACAGCCTTTCAAAATTGTTCAACGGACAACATTCACAAGGAACGTTGCATAACGCAAGTAAAAAGGCCCTCACTAAGACAAACTACAGTTATTGAATTGGTCACAATTCAGTAGACTCAGGAATAGCTGAAATTTGGGCTCGGCACACATTGACAAACCTCTCTGTACACTGGCGTAGGGTAAGCATGTTGAGAGTCGTGGGCGTAAAAAAAAACGATTCATTTCAATCCAACGCCGAGATTTTTGTGCAAGGCATGATCGAGTACTATTCCATGCCCTTCTACGAGGAGATATATATATAAAAATCCAGAGTAGCTCTATAATCATAGAATGGTCGCCTTTCTTAATTCCCCTTCCAACGGCTCAAAGCATCGTTCAGACTTCGGAGTCTGATACCTTTCATATATCAAAAAGGTTAGGATCGGAGGACCTCGTAACCTCGCACCACTGATACACCATCCCAATTCGCTCATACGGACCCTTTTCACGTCGTCGATACAAAACCAAGCCAAGTTGGGTCTGGCTGTGGAACCCGCTTCCTGTGGCCAAGCCCATGCATAGAACCTCTTTAACAGAGGGCATATTATTCCCAAGGCCAATTCCGAAAGGATCTGCTGGATTGTCAGGGTAGAAACGATTTCCACCTGTCAAAGAATATGTTGTATCTCCCATCTTCAACTCGGGTCTTTGGTCCATTGACGCCACGACTTCTCCCAAGACAGCCGGGGCTTCAATTGTTAGAGACCCTTTGCTGACTCGACCCATCTCATCGTTTGTTGCAGGCTTGCAATAAGCCTCCAGGACTTTGAAGTGAATCTGAATTTTGCTGTGATCCTTGAGAGGGAACTTGATAGGCGCGTCGATAGATGCCCATGACCATGTTGGAGCGCGCCACCCATCCGGCCTCGCGTTTGATGCTTTGCCAGGTACCATGGCATCTTTGTTTATCCACAACAAGTCAAATACTAGTGAATCACTCCACAGACCCGCGAGATATCTGGATTTTGACCGCCTGGAAGACATTTTTGTAGCAACGCCAGACAAGGCCGGGAGCTTGTCGTCTGCGTATGAGAGATTCAGGGCCGAGTAAGATTGGACCATTTCTAGCCATTGTTTCCTCAGCAGCTGCGGCGGGTCGTCGTCTCTGCTGGCCGTCTTCTTCTCATAGTGTGATTTGACCGATTCCTGTAACCGGCCGCATTCGCAAGAGCTCATTTCTCTACATTCCCAGAACATTTCCGGGGATGCGAAATGTACGACCCTCGGCGAGAGTAATCTCTCCTGGAAAACCCAAGCTCGTGTGAAAAGGGGCCACTTTTTGTGCAAGCTTTCGAGACTCATCTGTCAGCTTCGGATGTGGTAAATCCTCCACGGCTGCGACTAGATAAGGCGCTCCGTCGGCACCATATCTTCTTCCACAGATGAGCTCTTGTTTCACTCGTTGTGTTGAGAACAAGCCGCCACTCGAGTCCTCGGAAGAAGTAGCTGCGATTGTTAGGTAGGCGTTTTTCGTATATGTTTGCCATGGCGCTTGACTCCCGTGCCCAGTCGTTGGCGTCATCCTGAATAATGCATAGGGAATCGATCCAGACATATTGTATCCCCAATAGTCGAGCGACGCAAATCGTATCGCGATAGGTCCTCGGAATTTGAGACCAATCCAATTGGGCGCAATGATCGTCAATATTCTTAGTTATCGTGGTCAAGGTCCGTCGGACGCCCCAGCAGTGGCTCAGACAGAGATAGCGCCCAGGAGAAGTGTTTGTCTTTGCCGTTTCTATGAGCCGAACGCCTCTGCCATCTGCCCCAACGTCAATGACTCTTGTGGGGAGCCAATTTGTTGTTGTGGCGCTACGACATTGATGATTTGATTCGCAGTGAGAGATCCATTTCTTGACACGCTGGAGACACTGCATGCTACCGGAAACAGCGACTTCGTGCCCCAAGCCAAGTTGAAGCCATGGGCAGGGGAGATCTAAGTAGGGTTAGGCCAACTTGGAAAGGATGGGGTGGTGGGGATGGAGCGCTACTAACATGGGACACTTTGGAATCGGATATCCTTGCCATTGGCGTTGACTATGATATGGGCGTAGTTTGTATCAACCTTTACGGTGAGCCCGGCCGTGTCTCCCAGACAGTTGTGTTTGGCAATGCCCTGAAGGATAACGAAGCAGAGTTCGCACGTGATGGCAGAGTCTCGAAGTATTGCAGAGGTGAACTTTACGATCTGGACAGTACTGGAAGAATGTTCGAGGTCGCTGAGGATATTCTCGCAGCGGAGGCATTGGCGTGCAAGGGAAATGAATGAGCCCGGGTTTGGCTGCAATTCTCCTAATGTCCGAATTACTGGTAGCTCAGTATCTTCCGGTTTGCTACAACCGATTAGCAAGTGAACGGAGAATGGAGGCCATTACTCACTACTCGAGAGCCTGAAGTGTGTCGTTTTCATCATCTAGATCCACCAGGTCAGGAAAGTACGGCTTGGTGCAAACTCGGTTGCGTGATTTCCGTCTGGGCGCATCTTTACGCCACCAGACCAGGCGAGCAAGCCACTGCTTCAAGGTTGACATGTTTGCGTAGACCAGGCCGGGAAGATGGTGTGAGTGATGTTGACTCGCAGCACGCGTGCGTACATACAAGGATGACTTGTTTGCAATCAGTGAGTGAGGGGAACGAGGGAAGAGGCGAGTAATGCCTTGTTTCTCTGTCGAGGGGCGTTCGTGAAGTATGCCTAGGGGGCCGCCAAATCCATGACGGCAAAACCCGTCGAGTCAGCCTCACGAGGCTTGACTAAGATCAGTGCGGCAAGCAAACCAATCACAAGACTCAGGTCGACGTTCGTAACATCCATCCTCTTATGACTTGATCGGCTTGATCGTCAATGCATTAATGTATATGGACCCTGGGCTTGGATCGAGGCTGAACGAGTGGGTGGGTTTTCTGTCTTCTATCAAATGGATTATCGCACGGTCGAGCTTTCATGGGGAAGTCTAGGAATAATTCTGTATATGAGAACAGATTCAAATTTGTAGCATGTGGGATTCTCTAGCATTAACATTGAGAGATTCGGAGACTACCACCCCTCAGCTAAACCGCGGCGAAGGCCTCAACTCAAGCGGGGGACGCCCGCCAACTCGCTGCAGACTACGTACAACAGCTTGAAGCAAATCGCTAGGACACTGATGCTGAGCGAAAAGAATCTCTCAAGTGAAAAGGCTTATACGCTGAAGTTAGTGTGTACCTCTGAGCAGCGAGCAAAACCACCTTTCGCCTGATGCTCAGTTTTCGCCTGATGCTCAGTTTTCGCCTATTGCTCAGACCCCGTCGCCCAATGCTCCCAATCTTCTCACTCAGCTACCCCGGCTTCAACTAAAACAAAGAACACATTTCCAACACATCATAGCATAACATCCCAATGCTAACACAGTAGCCTAATGCTTTCGACTAACCCGCAGCCTAACCAGAAGAGCCCGCCGAGCCGTTTTGTCCCATCTGTAAGCCTACATGAAGAAGCTCACTATATGAGCTTTGCTTGTCTGACTCGATTGTTCGCTCTCGACTCTGCCGTCGCCAGAACTCGTTGAACTGGGGGAATGTAGGATTGGGGGCATCGCTTGTGGAGGTTGCTGGTGTGTTGAAGGCTCTCTGTGGAATAGTGCTACTTTGAGAGCGATGAATCGATGGTTTCCCGAGGGTGTCGTCCTCGTAGATATCGTCTTCATCCTCATTCACTCTTACCTTGTCCTCCTCCTTTTCCGATTCCGCTGCCGACTCTTCAGTGTCTCCATCATAGAAATCATGCCTCTGTCTCCGATAGTGAAAGTAGTGCATGCTCTTTCCAACGACCTCTTTTTCTCCCGTCTCTTCCTTGTCGCCTGTCACACTAGTGTGTGGGTTGGAGGGGTGGTCACCATGCTCGTCTATTTCATGCTCCTCCTCAACAATAGCAGGCTCACCAAAGTCGGCACTCGCCTGCTCTAAAAATCGTTGAATGTCAGGGTATGGAGAAAGTCGCTGTCTTGGCGTTGCTCTTTCTGGAATGGCATCGTCGCTGCAGGGGGTATCCTGGCGATCCGAATCGGCTGCTGCGCCCGTAGTCAGTGGCGATGCTTTAAATCCCATCTCAACTGGTGAAAACTCACTGGGGCTGGATCTCCGACTATCCGCCGAAGGCGAGGCAGTAGGCCTATCACGCCTGGTCAAAAAGTCCTCCACTTGATCTCTGTACCGAATTCTCAAATCGTTCTTGTCGTAGGGCCTCATGTGACTAGCAGGCACAAACGAAATCTCGTTCCCCTGCGGAAACCTCCAACCCTTGAAGAACATGACTGGGTAAAGTCTCTTGTGTACTTTTTCACCACCATCCTCGTACCCTGGAGCCCATCGTGGTATCTTATCCGTGTCAGGGTTGAACTCGTAACAGGCGGGCAATTGCTTGATCAAGTCCGTCTCCAAGATGGCGCTCTTCCGGAAACCTAGGCGCTCGGATACCCCGAGTGGGAGTATGTAGATGGGGTAAAGACCTTTGTGGTCTTGCCAATGGGTGACGCATACGTCTCCTGGGTTTATTAGGCTCATGATCTTGTTGATGTTTCGTGGCTGGGGGATCTTGAAGCAACTCTTTGAGGCTCGTCTCCTTGATCGCTTGTTTCCACCAGGCTTCTCAGCATCTTCGGCAAAGGCTCGGTCGGCTACGGCGTTGTTCTTGGCTGCTAGTTTCTCATTGCAACCCAGGACACGGGTCCCAAGTTTCCGGATGGCCTCCTCATGGTCTCTCCCCATATGTCCATGGTCGGCCGAGTCCAGGTGCTTTGCAGCACCAAGGATGGGGTTCTTTCTGAAATGTTTGTAGTGCTTCCTGCATTCCAAAATATACCAGGCGCCGTGGTATCGAGCGATTTTGTACTTGGTTGGAGCATTGCCGTCCTGAAACACTTGGTCAAACTCGATGGTTCGGTCGCCGGTCAAGAAACCCTGGGTGTTGTTGTGACGGGGTCGTTTCCGTTGTCTGGGACTTGCAGTCGACGCGATCCTCCTCTTGCGAGCAGGAGCACGCTTGGCCAAGTGCGTGTTCGGGGGTGGGGTGAGAGGGGTTGGATCCTCGACGTCTTCTGGAACGTCCCACTCATCACCACCAGGTCGGTCATCGCCTCGATCGTTCTCCGGGGAAGGGGTGGACGTGTTGCTGGTCATTGACTGTGGTGTCGCCATGTCTGTTGCGGTTGTATAGTTGTTCTGACGGTAGTACTCCATCGCCCATCCACAGCCATCATCTCCAAAAATTCCCAACACACTCGAGAAGAATTGTTTCTCTTGCTCTCGACATCGCGCCTGGTACTTGGCCTCATCCTCTTCGACACTCTTCCGATCGGGGCCCATCTCTACCAGTTTCTGGAGCTCCTGTATCTCAACGGCACAGCGCAAACTCCAGGCCACTCTGGTATCATAGGGTCTGGCGCTTTTTGGCAGATCACCCCCTGAGATGACTCGGTCAAACTCTGCGGTCATATCCTCAATCTTGGTTTTGTAGCGTTTGAACTGGTCATCTTGCTTTTCGAACGGCGGTTTCGTGGAGCGGAGGATGCGTTCGTGTTGGGCTGAGATTGCTTCGATCGATCCCAATCTCACCAGGGCAATAGCTCTGTCGCTGTAATCATACTCCTCACTACTGCGAGAAGACACTGAACAGAGGCTTTCAGAAGACATGATGATAGGATTAAAAGCAAGACGTTGATGGGGTTCCTGAGTGTGTTGAAAAAATGAGAGTTGTAGAAACATAGGAGGCGGGAGGGACTTGGGAAGCGGGCATCCTTAGGTATCCTATCCGCTAGCATAACTTTTTCTTGCATATTTACCGCCCTGTGATCTTCAAGCGGCTCATAACGTCACTAAGACATGCCTGAGGAATCAGAGTGCCGTGTCACAGAAGAGTTGAGAAGTGATATTGACGAGCCAATGAGGAGGCGGAGCTGAGAGCAAACAAAACTAGGTCATGCATCGTGGCTTGAGACGGAGCACACAGACCGTTTCTTTCGCTGGCAATTTTACCTGTTTTTCTCTCCGTTTGACAGGTAACACTGCTGATTCTTGTTGAGGGCCGGTCCTCAAATGTTGAGTGTGAACTGAGCCTGCGCTCGACGCTGTCAGGCTCCCATCAGGGCGCAGCAAGCGATCAAGAGTCAACGGCATCGCAAAGATCTCTGTACCGCTCCACTGCCTCTTCCCGCATCGGTCGGGCTTTGCGTTTAGATACATTCATCAGTCCCCATAAATCCGTGCCGGTTCTTCTGTCGCACACACATACCAGCCCCCTCATGAAAGCAGTCTCCCGTCTGCATCCAATAGTATTCGCTCTGACGCCTTGGCAACGAGGCTTTGGCCGACAATACATTCGACAATAACTACACGACACGGGAGTTTCCGAGTGACAATCAATCTATTTAAAAACTAAAATACTATGTAATGAATTCGTATCCATGAGCCACCCATGGCCATCTTCTTCATTGCGGGATGGCATATTGCCACCCGACGTTACCGAGTGGTAATTCCGTTCCCCTGACAAAATCCAGAACCCTTGCTTTCCTAATATGAGGCGACGTCACGAATCGCGCAACAAATCTAGCTACAAAAATTGTTTGACAGAACAAACCGACTGAGAAAATAATACAGCCCACTCGCCCAAGTCTGCAACCTTGTAACCAACGCCGACTGTTTGTAATCCTTCTCTACCGCCTCCGCCCTATCACTCTGATACTTCTCAAACACCTCTGCAAGAGTGGTGGTGTCAGTCTTCCCGTCTATAACGGCTTTGTGCAGCCCATTGCACAACACGACGACATCCTGGATCCCGTTGTTGAGGCCTAAGCCGGCGTTGGGCGTAAACTTGTGACAGGCATCCCCCGTGAGTACGATGCGTTTGTAGCTCCAGTGTTTTAGGATGCCTTCGCCGAGATCTGACATGCCCCATGTGAATCGCTCTTTGACGACGTCTTTGACTTTGAGGGTTTCGTTTACCGGGAAGTCGGCTAGTTTGGCTGCAACCTCCTCGACTTCCGTCTCTGAGTATGATCGTAGGTTGGTTGTGGGTTCAGACTTGTCGTATAGTAGAATCCAGCCCCTGTCACGGCCTGTGATGTACATTGCCGATTGGTCCTTGCTTGTTGTCTCAAAGTTGGCCCCTGGCTCGGAAGGGCGCGGGAAGCTGGCCCAAAGACACTTGTACACGGACGTGAATGGCTCTTTTGGGTCCCAGTCGCGCTTGGGGTTTTCGGAAAGAGCAAGATCTCTCATGAGGCTGCGAGTGATGCTGTGTACACCGTCGGCGCCCAGGACGATGGAGCCTTCGTAGATGCTCCCGTCGTCGGAAGTTACGCGGACACCCTCGTCGTTTGAGTCTATGGCGACGACCTTCTTGTTGAGGAAATATCTTGACTTGGCTTCCTCTGGCAAATTGTCGTACAGAACTTGGACAAGATGCGCGCGGTGAAATGCGACAAGTCCAACACCATGACTGTGACAATTAGCGGAGCCTTCCTGAAATGGGCGCATAGATACCATACTTTTGCTTTAGAAGCTGCAGCTCTGAACCCGTTTTGAACTGATGCCCATTCAAGAGAAAGCCCTTGGTGTTGAGCAACTCTTCCCCAATTTCCACAAGTTTCTCATAGAGACCAAGTTGATGCATCACCCTCATGTTGTGCGGCGCAAGGACAAGGGCTGCCCCAAGATCAAGGACGACATTCTGGCGACGCTCCAAGACAATAAAGTCGATACCAGCTTTGTAGAGAACATGAGCTGCCACCAGGCCAACTGGACCACCCCCTACAACGATGACCTTGAAGTTTGTGACAGCCATCTAGAAAAGTGACGTTTGGCAAATGTGGGATCCCGGTGCGTGACAAATTTGTTAGGGAGTCGATGATGTGATTGAGGGCCGAGATAGCGTCACACACAAATCGTTGGTTTTTTACTGAGCGTACCCCGTTGCCCTTTTATCTCCGAATTTTGTCCGGGAAAAATCGCTATCTCTAGAAATGAATCATTCGATTTGGACGATAATTATCGTGTTGTACAGATGTCGTCAGAAGTCGTATCACAGGGGACCCTTTGCATCACCATATGGCAGCACACGCATTGGAGGTCCATCATCGACTCCACTTCCAAGTAGACAGGCGTTGCCGCACTGGCTGTGAATTATACAGAGTGTTGGAAAAACTGCAGAGATCAGGCCCTGATTTCTCTGCCGTGGCACACCCGTCACTTGACAACTCTGCCCAGTGAGTTGACTACCCACACCCAGCATGGACCATGGCGGATGCGATCTGCACTCGGCAATTGAACTCCACTCAACGCTTTTAGTCCCAGAGACGTGGTACGGCTCGGGATGGATGCGGAAAAGGCTTATTGTGTGCATGTGTGTACTCTCCGAGGCCATGTGGTCTGTGGAGTTCCCAACGAAGATCCGGACTAGGACAAATGCAAGTAATGGTTTAAAAGCTTGCGGAAACTTCCATTTTGCACATTTCTTAGATGTAGTATCGTGTAGGGCGAGTTGGAGGATAGTCTCCTGGACGGTGACATGCCCTGTTTGTGGATCCGGGCCGGATCCGGTCTGGTCAGCGCCACACCCCGGACAGGAACGCAGAGGCTATTTAGACCAACGCCTAGATTAACCTTGATACCGACCGGCTGGTTGTCTTAAGTGGGGGGCTTGGTATGGATATTGAAGCCATTTAAGTTACGAATGTGGCCAAAAGTTGGGGTCCCCTGCCAAGGCGAGAGATCTAGATGTGCACATTCAGAGCCCCCTATCTGAAGAGATGAACCAGACTGCTGTGACATTTGCGGTTAATGGCTCCGGAGGGCATGGTTTACTGAAGTCTAGAGCGTCCTTTAAAGTGTCTACGGCTCTTAGATCAATACATTTAGCTGCTTCTTAGTTGCATAGCTTGGACGTTAGTCCCGACAAGCGAATATTTAAGCATCTTTAGGAGGGAATAGAGTTCCTCCATCATTCAATAGGTATTCACAAGTCGCCATGAGCTAGGAACTGCACTAACACTCTCAAGAATTTCTCTGAGAACGGCGAGGAGTAGTGAAGCTTGGTCTAGCAAAAAGGATCGTGTGATCATGCACTGGGTGAATGAGAAAGAGGAGGTGACATGCTCATCAGATGAAACCGTGGAGGACTCTTGGGGCGCCCATCTGCTGAGATTTCGAGAAGTTGATAAAGGAATCCAATCCTAGAAGGCCAGAACCAACTTAAGCAAGCCTTGGCTAAGAGGTTTCTGTGTTATTTCCAAACAAACGTGCTTCTTTAAGCGCTTCGGAAGCTACCGCCCCTGCGGTGCTCCGCGGTAATACTGAGAACTGTGGCACAGGATAGCGCCAAGAGCATACCTGAAGGTGACAGACCCTGGATCGTAAATGTTGGATTTGATCGTACGATTAGGAGAGTCTGTCAATACAGATGTAGACGGCTGCGGGATAACCCGTGTGCTTTTTAGATCAAGTGATAGAAGACTCGAGCGAATAAAGATGAGAGAGGATGAGTTTTAGCATTGCATAGCCATGATTTTGACGTGACAAGTCACATTTCGGTAGTCTAACGCTAGTATCAAGTCCAAGGCGAAAGATGTGCCAGGCGCCTGGACCAGGGACCAGCGTTCCAAGGAGGCAGCCCCGGACGAGGCGGTTGAGTTCTCGAAGCGTCCACGCTCCTGTGGCTTTCTAAACCCGAGACAATACATATATAGTCAATGCCAAGTTCCTACCATCTGAGTCAATCTCAACTCAAGCAATCAATACATCAACACAACCAACCAATCTTCACAACAACACCTTCTGCAATGACCCTTACTTTTTATCACCCTCTTTTGTCTCACTGTCCGCCTTGCCCAAGCTGGTCTACTTATCCGAGACCCAACCGTCAACTGGGCTACTATCGCCAGCTCTCGCAATGACAAATTGCCCGACTTTAGCTACTGCGGCTATCGTAACTCGGATTCTGCCCTTCCTACTATCGGCAATGGGAACATCGTCCTAGCTCTTCCAAAGAAGGCAACCGATGATATAGGTCCTTCTCTTCAGCAGGCCATTAACCAGGCGTGGCAAAATGGTGGTGGCACTGTTCGTATCCCTGCGGGCAAGTTCTACATGACGGCTGGCATTCAGTTGTACAGCAATGTTATCGTCAGGGGCACGAATGAGAAAGATACGACTATCGTTCTTAAGAGAAAGCCTACCAAGCCCGTGTTCACGCTTGGAAGGTTCGGCATCGCTCCGAAGGCCGACTTTGGATACAGGTCTAGGATCACCAACACTTACGTTCCGATCAAGGCTACCTCTGTTATAGTAAAGGATGCCTCTGGGTTTGTGGTCGGGCAGAATGTTTACATTGCTCGAGCTGTGACCGACTCTTGGGTCAGGGCGAATGGAATGAGTGACTTGATGAAGAACGGCAACCACCAAGAATGGATTCCGGTAAGGTCTTTCTACTCCAAGACAAGGCAAAGCTAATGAGACGACAGGCGGGAACTCAAATCATGGCACCCAACATCATCAAGACTATCAGTGGCAACACCATCACATTCAAGATCCCACTCACGGATAACCTCAACTCAGTGTACATGAGGGCCGAAGTCCGAGCTTACACACCACCGGAGCCGACTTCAGAGATGGGGGTGGCCAACCTCCAGATAGAAGCTGGCGCCGAGACCTGTTCTGGTACTCGCCTCGACTACACAACCTGCAACTACGCTGCAATTAGGTTTGCGTCTTGGACGGTTGATAGTTGGGCCAGTGGGTTGAACCTAACTGGCTTCAACAAGTTCTTTGAGATCCAAAGGGACGCGTCTAGGATCACCATCCAGGACACCATCATGAATCGGAACAAGGATATTGAGGGGACTTCTCTGCCCTCTGACATTATTCTCAGAGGTGGCCAGGTTCTCATTCAAGACATGACCCAAGTTGGACTCGACTCGGCTAGATCCTACACGGTTTCTACCGATGCCTTCACTCCGGGCCCAAATGCGGTTACCCGCTACGAGACTGATTCTGGTGACCAGAAGCTCGAGCCCTTTGAGCGATGGGCCACCGGTCTTCTGGTCGAAGAGTCTACGGCACCCACGAACATCGGGAACAGAGGCACCACAGGCCGCGGTTGGGCCGTGAATGCTGCTGTTGGTTGGAACTTGCGAAACGAGGTGACATTTCAGTCTCCTCCGCTGGGGTTCAACTGGTGCATCGGATGTGGAAGCCCTGGTGACTCGATGGGTAATGCGACTTTGATCCAGTCAGGTCATCAGGTTAAGCCGCGCAGTCTCTTTGCGGCTCAGCTTCAAGCTCGGGGTGTGAACTGGTATGACAGGGGAGGTGACTGAGGAGGAGGATATGATGCTACATTTGTCCGTAGTAAATATGATTCTCATAAAATCCGACATATTTGCACTCGTGACTGCATTTTCGCATCTCCCTGTCTGATCCGGGTATCTAAGCCTTCTCCTTTGCCTGTGTCGCCTCCAGATCACTTCCATCACCCTGAGCTTTGACGACTCTAACCTGCGCGGCTTCTCCACTTGGAGATGCCCGAATAACCCTTCTGTGATTTGGATTAAGCCCCATCATGATGCGCGGTTCGTCAAAGAACATTTGATCAACCTCCTCCAGAGTGCGGCCCGAGGTTTCCACACCAAAGACGTAGGCTACCGGTACGAACAGGGCACATATGATGGCCCAGATCCAGAAGAAATTGCCTCCGATGTTATTGATACCGATAGGCGTGACCATGACGACGACAAAATTACTGATCTGCGAATTGTTAGCCTCCTGGATGTTGGGTTGGGGTGATGAAGGCTTACCCAGTGGCTGAAGACTCCGATCGCCGTCGCCTTATTACGAACGCGAAGAGGTTGGATCTCGGCAGAATAAGACCAAGAAACGGGCAAGAACCCGAGAACGTAGCAGTCTAGGTACAAAAAGATGAATGCGACCGCAGCAGCAGCGTCGGCGGAGCGTTGGTGCTGGAGAGACCCTGAAATGATGAGCAGACAGACGGCACAAGCGCCCGATGAGAGCATGATTGTGTTTCGACGGCCGATCTTGTCGATGAAGAAGTAAGGGGGTGTTGAGAAGATGGCGCATTGTGTGAAGGCGACGCCTGCGAGGACGAGGGACACGACTTGACTGTATCCAAGGAACGTCTGCAGGATATATCCCAGGTAGCTGCGATGATTAGAAACGCTACTACGAAGCAGTATATCGGATTCGACGACTTACTAGCTTAGCGAATTGATGCCGCTCCACTGATTCATCAAGTACGGTCCCATGCCCAACAAAACACGTTGAAGATTGCGGGACTTGGTGTTATTGCGGAATATCTCGTGCCAAGCAGCCTCTCCGGCTTCTTCCTCAAGCGCAAGGAACTTGAGAATCTCCGATAGCTGGCTTTCGACTTCTTCACTGTCCAGCGGCTTATCTAGAACTCGAGAGATGAGATTACGGGCTTCATCGACGTTGCCGGTCTTTGCCATCCACCGAGGGCTCTCTGGGAGCCACAGACATAAAAACGAGAACGATAAAGGAGAAGAGAATTTGACAAGCGATCTAGAGAAAGGTGAGCGAAAAAAGTCACTGGATATCACACGTTGGCCTACTGGAAATCGCCACTGCATTGAACTCTCGGCATACAGAGTACCTAGGCAGACCCAGCTGGCGATTGAGATGCCAACAACAATCAAGGCGGACTGAACTACAAGCAACGATCCCCGATTGTGTGCTGGAAGAGTCTCTGACTGCAAGATGGGTACTGCCACGGTACTGAGGCCGATGCCAATGCCTGCAATAATTCGAGCAACGAACCTAAAAACGCATGAAAACCAGCTTTGGGACGCCTCTATATCGGGTTGACTTACATCTGAGCGTACGAATATGAAGCGGCTTGAATGATAGCTCCGATGATGACTGCAAACATGAGAATTGACCTCACAATGTTCACTTCAGGTCTCACCGATAATGTTGGCATAGATGATGGATCGCTTTCTGCCGATTCGCTCACCAAACAAAAAGGCACTAACAGCACCAAAGGCGCATCCAACATCGTAAATGGCAGTGACCAAGCCGCTCATGGTCGAGTTTGCTATGTTTGCTCAGCACGGAAACGAGCAAGCCATGCAAGATTACTCACGATTTCCAAGCATATTCTGGAACCGAGTTCCGGCTAGGATACCACCAAACAAGCCTTTGTGTGATCAGAGAAGGCCAGTGACTAAGAGGCATGTATAATACCTTGATCATACTATAGAATTGTCAGTATAAGTTCATGTCAGAAATCATCAACTGCCCTACTCCAAAAAGCAAAAAGTCAACGCCCGACGTGAGCAAAATGATCGTCACAAGGGCGTGACCCCTAAGTTCAGCAACCATGATGATATCGATATTCGATCAGATGTTCTTAACGCTGTCAAAAATCTGAAATGTTAATCCGACCAATCTCAAGAAGATCATCGTCTTTAATACAGCTCATTCACGCAACCCCACCACATCTGCACCAACCTTGCCAAAGGATTCAACCTTCGTTTGCGTCATTCGTATCACAAAGCACGATGTAATGGAACACATCCGCAACCGAGATATCTCTAAAACAAGACAAGCGACGTCATAGGCCGCCTGCATTGACGGTGGAGCTTCGCGAATCTAAAGCTTGATAGCACGCCATGTCAACGTTTGGGCTTCCACGTGGGATTAACCACGTACTCGGGACAGATATGGTTAGGTGGTTGGCAGATGTGGTGTTGTAATCGACTGATATTGGTTGGGCTTGCGGAGCCGCAGTAAGTCAAGGGTTGAGAAACGGTTGGGTTGCATGACTCTTGGGATGGGATGTATCAGGAGAGCTGATAAATAAGATCTGCTCTCTAGATTAAACAGCTAGGTCGTCTACGCTACGTATTACAGTGACATATCCCATTAATGTCATAGAATCATTAAAAGAGGCCTCATGATAGGCAAAGTCAAAAATTAAACCGCAAGTTTAACACAATAAATGCCAAAAAGTAAATGCCAAGATTGGGGTTCGAACCCAAGAATCTCTCGATACTGTGGACCCATGTTACTGGGAGTAAGCTTAGCTTTCTTAAGCACAGCGCCTTAGACCACTCGGCCACCTTGGCTATTTGGTCGCGAGCAACCTCGTATGCTGCTTCAATACCCGCTGACTCTTAGTTGTACGGATAGTTGCGCAGACTTGGCTTTGCCGTTGAGGTTGTTTTTCCCAGTTGGTGTGGGCCTCTTCACCGCTGCAGACGGGTAGCCAGACGAGTCCAGGGGGCATGGATCTCCATATTGATGATGCTTGACAACATGTTATTGGCGTTGATGTCGGTCTCTTCGTCGGGGCGGGGGTTGTTGGTTTGTGCGTTCTTGTATAAATGTCGAAGGCGCTGGGTGGTTAGTATCTCCCATGGACCATTGGTATGGAGATAGTTAGTACTTACGCAGTGGTGATGTCCTCCTCAGTGACGCCACCCCACTTCGATCGGCCCAGCTCTTGATGCCCGAGAGTCTGGTAAAGTCGCGGCACTTGAAGCCAGTGAAGAGGTCCCCATCGACATACTTATCCTTGCCTCGAGCACTTAAGAGGTAAAACGTCTCGTCAAAGCCATTGTCGTCAGAGAAACACCGGCTGGGGCGTCTCCAGGAACATGGTTGGGTCTGCCTCCGTCACTGCATTTCTTACCCAACTGCAGCAGGCTGAATCTCAAGTTATAATGGTGTCACTTCTAGTAAATAGCAAAGGTACTCACAATGGCGAAGACTCGGAAGTCTTCACAGCCCATGCGTATGGGATAAGCTGGCCATAGATGGCTCGTCTAGCCTGTTGGTCGATCTCCTCGGCAGTGAGAAGATCCAAGCTTGCGTCGACGAACTTTCCGTCGGCAATAACCTTTTTCAGTAGATAAAAAGTTGTCGTTGGGGCCGAAAGGGTCCTCACTAAAGAGGTGCTGGTTGAGAGAGTCGGTTGCCGCGAACGACGCCCTAATCGTGTTGCTCATACGCTCCTCGGGGGTATTCAGGGACGTAAGCTGCGAGCCGCTATTTATGCCCATATTAGCCTGTATTGGTACGGCAACAAGGGACGCCTTATGGTCTGGTTACATCCTTGGTGGCGGTGACACCCTGACCGATGAGATCCTTGGCTAGACCTTCAACAACAGCAAATTTTCTCCATCCTTGATGCGTTCATCTTCTTAAAAGCCTTTCCAACACGTTATTGATTTGCCTATGAATATTTTAGACAAGAGCTCTTACCTGTCTTCCGTATGGGAGCACCGATGACAATGTAACCAAAGCTAATCATGTCCAAGATGAGAGTAAGCCTCATTCCTTCGTTGGGAATTGGTGCAAAAGTCTTGCAAAAAGTCACTCGTTGAACTCTGCTCGTACCAGTTCCAAATAATCTATCAGGATGCCAGGCGCATGTTGTATCGTGGAGAGTGAAGTGTGCTGATATTGTTGAGAGAAACGAAAGAGTTGAGCACGAGATTAGCAACCAGAATCTGCCCAGGTCGTCAGCTGCAAGTTCCGACCCATGCATTTTCAGACAGAAACTTACAGGTCTCGGAAAATCAAGACGAGTCCCATATTTTTCATCACCAAAGAATCTCTCAAGGCCATCTCCAGTAGCATCAAGCTACTTGTTGATGCCTTCATCAAAGGCAAAGCCGTCCTTTGCCTCTCTCCACCGATCAGCACCACGCTTCTATCCTCCGCGACCATTCCCGGGAATGATTCTGGGGTCAAGACACCTGGGCTGATAGAATGTTCTTGGTGATACACGCTCTCCCCTACTCTATGATGTACGACTTCTGTTTCGGACTACCAAGTGGTCTAAGCCGCCGGGACGAAGGAAACATCTCATGATACTGGGTTCAGATAAACTACAAGTGAAGCTTGAATTAACGAAGGATCGTTAAAATTCACTCTTAGGGCGAGATTTTCCCACAAGGATGTTAAACCCTGCGAGGAGAATGAGCGTCGCGCTTGTCATGATGGAAGGAAAATCAAGGCTGTCGGTCTCCATGTTTTGCTAGGCGAGAGCGGACATACACAGTCATGCGAGACTATCTGTATAACCCTTATGATTGCCTTGTACGTATGACTGTAATCTGCAGGGAAGTGTGATCGTGCTCATCTGGTTATCTGGTTATCTAGACAACGAGGATTGGTAAATTCTGCCGGGGGAATAGAAAAATGTCCGAAAATGCCGAGCACAGTCGACCGACATGTCATAGACTGAGCGTGAAGGCTGGCTACAATGCAGCCCATGATGTAACATGGCCATTTCACATCACGAATTCTTGCATTTCTACGGTCCAGGGTTCGGCGATTCCGGTTGGCCAGGTCCATGAATGATGGGCCTTTGTTATTTTCCTTACAATCAGTCTCTTCAAGGCAGAGACTATTCACAGCAAAACGTAGTCTCTCAATAGACGTGACTTGTCGGTTTAACTTTCGAGGTTGAGCAAAAAATACGAGCAAAAAGGGTGCGAAAGATGCAGCGTCAACTTGTTTACATGCTGCAATGCATTAGGTTTTGCTTCGCCTTCATGTAAGAGCAGCCATGAAAAAGTTTAACAGTACGTCCTTGTCTATAAGATGCCAGCTTCCCTCTCACCCTTGAAACTTCCGTATTCTGTCGACTTTCGGTATCCAAAACATCATCTCCTCTCTTCCTCCATCTCAATGATCGCCCCTAAGCCTCCAGCGACCATACCCACGACCCCTCCACATACGAAAAGATGGGGTTTTGCCATTTATCGCTGCGATTACTCCGATGAATCCCAATGGAAGAGCTATATGACTCATTTTAAGCGTGCGGTAAGAGATGAGCTGCACGACATTGGTGCTCCCCTGAGCGTCTGGGGCCGCCTGGACTGGACTGTTCTCGAGAGCCAAAAAGATCTTGACGGTATCTCCAAAGAGGACATACAAGAGCGGTTCATAGCTTTGGACGATAAAAGTCTGACTATGAAGATGCCTGTTTGTCCCCACAGTGGATGGCGACTCAAACACAAATACGATTCCTGTATTTATGTCGATAAATGGTGTCTCGACACGCTCGATTTACACGAAGACTGGCTCGATAGAGGGGCACCCGGTCCATTTCAACCCGTTATTTGCGCTGTCCTGAATGATATGTCTAGCCTTGACAAGAAACGCGCCGAAAAACCGATAGACGACAGCAACAGACCCTACACGGGGTGGGTTTACACACATGTTGGCTGCCTTTCCAATTTGTGTCCGAATATCCTTCACCACTATCCAATGCCACCCAAATCACCGCCAGCGATGAGTTTCAGGCCTGATCAACATGGCCTTTGACTGCCGCGAGTCAATGTGGCACTTCTATTTGGAGTTGCTTGCCCAGGAACGCAGTGGACTTTACCACCAATAGGTACGACTCTCCCTTGAATGGTGAGGTGAGTTACGAGAAGTTAGGCTTCATGCCAGGTTGGTGCTAAACACTTTGATGAGAGAAGTCCCTCTCCCTATGATGTGTTCGACACGCGTTGCGAAGAACCATCACCGGCCGAATAAGAGCAGGGAAACAAGAAAGGAAGAAACTAAAGAGGTTTGCGCTTTGTACGAATGCACTAATGCGTTTCCCTCTATGGACATTGGCGCTAGCGGCTACGATTGAAGATTCGCGAATTGAATGATAGGTCTCAGTGTGTTTTTATATCAAGAGTAATAGTAATGAAAAGCGTTTCCGTCTATTAAGTTGTATCGTCGTCATGGATGGTGCCAAGTACCGAATTCACTCGGCCTTACTTTGTTGATGATGATTGCACTTTGGTTCTCATAGTCACCGACACCATCGAGCGTAGAAGCATATTTTCAAAAAAAAAATGACGTCATTGAAGCCTTATTCTATTACACATACAATATCGCAGTACACACATGGAGTTTTACTTGCTTCAGTAAAATTTCGTTGATGCTTCTGTTCATGATCTTCACACGTCTATAAATGAGGGGGCATTGACCAAGGTAACGAAGACATTTATTAATACTCATTGCGTAGCTAACACCCTCACTCTTCTATATCCGTTCAAAGTGGAACAGAGTAGTGTTAACATCCACGTTTGTGTTTGGTGACTTCCAACCAAACATCTGCTCTTCAAGAGCCAACTTCCAACCTCGCGGGACGCCAAAATCTCTCACTTCCTGAATATGGTTGATGCTCGTCATCACATTATTCGGGGGTGGAAGCTTCTTGACGGCTTCGTTGTACGCCTCGGGGATCTCATCGACACCAATTGTGACAGACTTTTGGGCTAGTTGGAAACACCGAGATAGCACCAAGGAAACCTCCAAGGCGCTCAAAAAGTGGATGGCTGAGTAATACATGATGTGATCGAATGACTCCGTGATGGTAGGGAGCACCTCCTGAACTGGGCCAATGAATACATGGTCGTAGCCTGACTCCTTTGCTAGACGTCCCATCTCGGATGAAATATCAAGTCCCATGTGGCGAGATCTTTGAGAAGCCGGCGATGATCCATTGCAACGCGTCTGTTGCTTGGTTCGGATCAGACGACCAAACAGACCAGTGCCACAGGCAATGTCTAGAAGACTCCCGTCAAAGTTGAACTTGGATAGGAGGCGGTCCCAGGATTCTTCTGCAGTGCCATTAGAGGCGTATGAAGTATCATATTCGGGTGCAAATCGATTGTACACCTTGCCAATCAAATCACGACGAGCATTGTCATAGGTCTCTGACCGCATCATGTAAGATGCCATCATAATGTTGATCAATGCACGATGCTCTCCTGGCAAACTTTTCGAAATAACAGCTTCTTTTCCAAAGTTTGGTGGGAGAAAGACTGAAGGCATGGAGTTGACCTTGATGACGACGGGCTTTCCATCGGGCTTGATGCGGATTTTGACGTTTCCCCAAGAGCCACCGGCCATGTCGTTGACTTGGAACGCCTCGACAGCTAGCCTTTGAAGAGTGTCAAAGAGCTTTGGGTCGTCGTCGCGGTTGACGAGGCTCTCAGATAACTCAGGGTGGAACTTGATGTCAAAGGTGAGGAAGCGGTACTTGTTGATGGCATCCTCGCGGGAGGGATAGTTGTAGATGGTAGGGTTTAAAGCGATGGGTGTTTTTCCGAACTCAACCACCACGACCGAGTAATCGACTCCAGGTATGAATTCTTGCACGATAATGTCGTCTGGAAGATCATAGATCGTGGCCGGCTTCACCTCCAGAGGCGGGGTTGGGAGTTTACTCTTATCGGTTAGAGGATAACCCAAGGCTCTCAATCGACCAGGTTGAAGCTGTTGATCAACGTTGGTGATGGCGGCATCGCGTTCCTCTGCTGTAAAGCAGATGGACTTTTCAGACAAGAACCGGCTGGCACAGCTCCGTGCTGCCTTGACAATGACGGGAAATACATCGGGATCTGCCGAGGGTACTGGAGGACTCCCCTTCTTACGAGCCCCCTCATAAAGATCAGTCTTTGACTTGCGAAGAATCCTGCTCCGAATGCCAATGAACGGTACGTTAAGGCTTTCGAAATACTCTGTAGCCTCAACACCTGCAACTTCGTCTTCAGGTTGTCCCCACATAAAGTTGATGTAAAAGTCAAACTTTTTCAGCGACGGCAGCATCGATTTGCTGACGATAGTTGACCTTGTCGATGAAGCGATGATGGAAGGTGTGCTGCTTCACGTAGCGGCCTGGGTCGGCGTATTCATCGTGTTCACGAAGGATGTGGCCCTCCGGATAAGTGGCTTGGAGCACGCAGATTTGCATGCTGCTGATCGAAAGGGATAAAATGGGATTAGTTCGTAATCAAGAGAAGAATATAGGAGGGTGCGGAGATGGGGGGATGTCGATGGGAACTGTTCTCTCATGGAACAATTGCCTAACAACAGGAGGGTTAAATACTTCAAACGCTCCGAGTCTGCTCAGTTACTCGGAACCCGAGTGATTCCACAGGCTATAGATCCCGAGTCTGTTGCACAGTGGCCGGCGGCCGACCTGAGACATGCGCACTACTATTGATGTTGTACAAGCAAGTTTCAGACATGCACCGTTCTCAAGACCTTCTCCATTCCCGTTCGGTCTAACCGAGATACCTCTAGAGAGCTCAACCCTGGGATCAGTTACGCACTAACGACTCGGTTATTCCAAGTCCCCGCAGGCGCGTTGCTGATGAAAAAAGATATATGATCAATATCCCCGCTGATCAGGACGTCGATACTGCATATCGGCTGAAATGATCCTTATTACAGCTCGCCACTTGCAGGGACTTGTGTAACCAAGGAGCCGCCAAGGTGAATTTAGTTCCTGTTGTACTAAGTTGATACGGTGAGGCTTATGTCGTAGGAATGCTTTGATCGGGAATGGGCCAAGGTCATCTTTGAGGCCACTTTGAACAGGGATCCTTGGTATCACCCATTGGCTCACGGTGCCTTCTTGTGCTTGTGGCATAGTGGTATCCGCTCCGGTAGTTGATACGCGGATGCAGACCACCTCATAGTGTTAGCTGCCAAGCATACCTATTGGTATCTCAATAATTGGCGTCCTTGATGGGGTTTGACTCCTTTTGGGTTGGATCAACGGGGTCCCCCCCCCCTCAGATCACAGCAATCAGAATGGTTTCAGACATATGGGGCTTCATCCTTGAGCCTTTGACAAAGTGCTGGAGAGAATACCGAATGAATTTTGATATTTTTGTTCTCCTGTGGTTGATGGTATCTTCTAGAAACACTTGATGAAGAGAAAGAAGAAACAAGTGCGTTGTACAGGTAGAGAGATTATTGTTCCGTTGCCTCCTAGGACTCCACTTGACTCCCTCCCCAAGCACTCCTACCAACCAGGTCACATTAGATCGTCCACGATTTAATACAACTGATTTAATTGTGTAACTTCAAGAGAGACCGTTTCTTTGCTTGAGGGGGAACCTTGCCGATTTCCATCCCACGGAGGACCATGTGCCTCGACCGGCCAACACAAGTTTGACCCCCCGTTCCTATACGAGAAACTGCCATCAATACAGAGCGGGGAGTGGCTAGTTATCTCTACCACATGAGAAGGCGCGCAGCGCTCATCCAACGGTTATTTGGCTCCCTGAGATTCGAGAGCCTGGTCAGACTCGTTGACATAACCTCCCCGGCGGTTTGCATCATTTTCTTCTTGGCATGCTTGGCATTGGAAACTCTTTGCTGCGTTGGGTGCGAAATCTGGTCCTCTCAAATTCATATTATTGCTCGACAGGTAAGTCATCTCTAAAGGTAATCTTATAATTCTCATATGAGTTCATCTCTTAGATACAGAATTTATAGCACATAATACAAGTTCCATTTTCAACCTCACAGGTCAATTATGCAAGTAGCAATAATAAGTTATGCAATTACCATGTCTCTTTCATTAATCCTGTCTCTCTATGATGGCAGCCTAGAATGGAGGCTGACGTCTTCCCCACATTCCGTCAGATCACCGCAAAACGGAACATGATCTCTCTCCCTTACCTTGGCTCTTCACGACATCAGAATGGAAGAAAAGTTGGCTAAACTCGATATCAACGACAGTTCTTCCTCCAGAAAAAGCTAAAGATCCTACGACTACTTCAAAGACGCCATCATCCAAAGAAGCCCAACCAACTGCCAAGCTTTACGAGTACGAGCCTCTTGAGACAGGGTCGATCCGCCTCCTCCTCCTCCTTGAAGCTGATGAAGACGACCATGACCTGGAATGCGCTCTCCTACACTTTGAGTTCTCTGAGATCACTCAATATACTGCTCTCTCCTACGTTTGGGGCGATGAAAGCGACCCGCGCGCGATTTACGTCGGTGACGACTATTTACCCATCACGCCTAATCTTGAGGACGCGCTTCGTCATCTAAGACGGCGAGATCAACCAGTATGGCTCTGGGTAGATGCGCTATGCATTGATCAATCACATACAGAGGAGAGGAACCATCAAGTACAGCAGATGCGTAAGATCTACGAATCTGCAACGCAGACAGTGGTGTATCTCGGTGGCCAAACAGGTGGAAATACTGGCTACTCGGCCTGGAACTTTCTGGAACGCAACAGTACATGGGCGCTCAATCAATATCGGGAGAAGGACTATACCCTTCCGGCCAACATAGAGGATCAAGTTGACTTTCGCGGTCAACTTCAAGATGTGTACCTCGACGTCTTGACCCGCGACTGGTTCAGCAGAGTGTGGGTTTTCCAGGAAGTTGTCGTTTCCAAGGAGGTCATGATTCAATGTGGTCCTCGTGGGGTTGCCTGGGATGACTTTTGCAAGTTGGTGATTCTTGAAAAGCGAGCACACGACCGTTACGGCCTGAGTCTTCAGCAGCAGGATCTATCCGACTCTTTGCGTCGTATTTGGCAGGCTCGCGTGGCCTTTCATCTCACAAAAGGTCAAGAACACTGTCTGCCGGGCTGGTACATGCAGACGCTCAGTTCGAATGATGCCACGACAGATATCCTCGACATGCTCGTTCGAGCTCGCCATCTCATGGCTTCAGATCCAAGAGACAAGATCTTTGCCCTGTTGGGTATTAGCACAGGCTTTAACTGGAAAGAGCTCGACACTATCAACTACGCAAACCCAACAAGCAGGGTCTACGCGAAATTCGCCATGGATCTGATGACCACAAGAAAAGACTATCGACCGCTGAGCTATCTAAACAGGTCATCCACAATCGATTACCTCATGGAACTACAACGTCTCTGGCTTGCTGAGTATGGTTACTGGCAACAGATCATATCCGGTCAGAAGCCGTTTAGCGTGCAGGAAGGGGATCTGCTCGAAAGAAACTCTACCTTGGAAATGACACTGCTTGAAGAATGTCAAATTCAAGAGAGCCACTTGTCAGCCGAAACCTACAAACACAGAAACCATGAGCCAGCTTATCTGCCGTCCTGGGTTCCCAATTGTCATTGTATTCACATGACAACGTTTGAGCCTCGAGCTATCATCGAGGTTGTTGAAAAGCAATCGTCTTACTCAGTCGAGGCAAATGATTATCGGGCTTTGCTGTCAACAGGCGCTTTTGCGGTCCATGGTCGTGTTATTGGAGAGTTACACGAAGCTATCTCGCCAGCTTCGGTCTTGGGTAACGATGAGCTGACTTTCGAGGAGCTGAAGCGAAAGTGGCGACGAAGCACAGTCTATCAGAAGCATCCTCTGGAGGCTCAGATACTCACGTTATGGGCCCATATGCTTGATATGACGGCTGTAAAGAGTGTCTACGTCGCTCGTAATGTTCCGATCAACATGGTACATCAATCGCCAGAGCTTCAGAGAAGGGAGGATTATGATGTGGACGACATACTCAATAATCCACCAGGAAGCCCGGACAAATCATCGAGCACATCCTCTTTCTTGCAGTTTCTAGACTTGAAGACCTGTCCACCAAAATTGGGATCAATCGAGGCACATCTCGTCTCTCGAGCTCGCAAAACAGCCGAATGGTCGGATTCATCCCAGCCGACCTTCAAAAGAGTCAACGACCCAGAGTCCATAATCGATCAACGAGCCATTGGAGTCTACATGCCCCGAGATACTGTATATATGTCACAAGCTCCAAAGTCACATCCCGTGCTTCTTCCCAGTTCTGCTAGATTCGGCGACCTGATTGCATACTTCCCTGGGGCCAAGGTTCCCTTTCTCGTTCGCCCCAACATGGATTCCCCGCTTCGAGCCCACGAGATAAGGAATTTGATTCCTTCTGGGGCCCTTCCATTTTTGAAGGGTAAGGGAATGTATATGGAGTGTGAGCTTATTGGTGAGTGTTGGATTAATGAGTTTGAGGAGATTGCCTCGAAGAGCAAACCAGACTATGTGTTTGGTTTGTTTTTAAGCTTATCTTACTACAAAGAAATAGAGGAATACAGTTAATACTTTCACAAGAATACAGGCAATTGCCCAAATCACACTGAAGTTTATTCAGAATAATGAACCCGGTGATGGGGGCTTTTTTTAATATTTTTATCTAACCCGCTCCCGCTCACCCCCATCACTCCCCTTTTTCCTCTCACATCACCCTCATCCCCATCTTCTTCCATGAACCTTCTAATGTTCATCTCCGGAAAGGTAGTTGCGTCGAGCCCATCGCATCTGAGAAAAGGCTCGCTTTCCAAAGCCACCGAACCGACCACCTCGGTTACCGCGGTTTCCGTTGCCACCGTTGTTACCGTTGCCGTTGTTGTTGTTGTTGGTACCGTCGTTGTTTCCACCGTTTGTGGCGTCGTTGCCAGTGTTACCGTTGTTAGCGGTGTCATCATTGCCGGTGTTGCCGTTGTTGGCAGTATCATCGTTGCCAGTGGCGTTATCACCGTTGTTGTTCCCGTTTCCGTTGTTGTTTCCGTTGTTGCCAGTTGCATCATCATTGCCGTTGTTGTTGTCATTGTCGTTGCCAGTGTTTCCGTTGTTGTTGTTATTGTTTCCATTGTTGTTACCACCATTGCCGGCATCAGCAGTTTGAGTGGCATCAACCTGACGTCCAAGAGAAACAGTAGGCGTCTCCTGACCAAATGCCGAGGTCACAATTGTGTTGCCCAGGATAGCATCAACAGCCGCACGGTTCTGCTCAGCATCGTCTGAGCCCGCATTCTGGTTCGCCGCGACAGCATCGGGGAAGTCAGCCTGGTTCTGTGCAACCTGATCTGTGACCTCCTTCAGAGTCTTTGCAGTGGTGATTTGTTGCGGGCTGTTGGTCTTTTCCTCAGTGTCGATTTGCTGCACGGCAAAGCAGCCACCGAAAGGACCAGCGAGGGCGTTGTTGCGGCAGCGGACGGTGCAGATGTTGCCAGTCGAGGCTATCTCAAGTTAGATGGTTGAAGCTGTAGCGGTCTTCATGGAAAACATACCTCCGAAACAGTTCAGGTCATCGGGCATCACGACGGTGATATTGAATTGCTGTTCCTTGGCTTGCGACAGACCATTGGAGCCAGGGACGTTGTTCAAAACAGTCAAGTTCTGGGTTTTCCGTTAGTTGATGTGATATTGGGATTAACCAGCTGCTTGACTTACTTGAGAGATCTGGTTGGCATTGCTGCTCTCGTCAAGATCACAAACGTAAGGACCAGCACCGTCCGCGTTGACTTGGTGGATGGTCACAGTAATCTCACTACCAGCTCGGACCTGGGTAACAGCTCCAGCAGAGAGGGCATTTTTCTGTGTTCTCACCGACGTCAATGTTACCAGACAGCTCGGTTCGACCGCACTGGTTGACAACGTTGGCTTGAATCTCGGCGTCGCGGATCAGGGTCGCATCTTGTTGGCAAGGGTTGATGGTTGTGCAGTTGCGAGCGATCTCAGGGTCCACTGCAATTGAATTAGTCCTTAAGAACCAATAGTTGCGGTTGCTAAAGTCCGACCTTGAAAGCCCACACTGGCAGGAGAGCCATCCTCGCCCTGGGCATTGAGAATGACAGCATGACCATGGGCCAGTGCCAATAGAGAAGAAGACACAAAGAAAGAAAGAAGAGAATGCATCTTGACTAAAAAGTGAGAGAGGTATAAAAAGAGAAGTGTGCCAGCACAAAGAAGCAAAGTTAGAAAGTAAAGAGGGTTAGAAAGAACAGGTCACCAGGACCTCTGAAGAAAAGAAGCAAAGAAGTTGAGCTGACACTGAAGGGTGATGAGCAGACACAAAGAAAGAGAGGGAAGAATGATGAGGCTATATAGACATCACACCACTTACCACCGCTACTAATCTCGTAGAGTGTCTGCTACAGCGTCTGTCTCACCGTCGAGGGAGGCATTGTGTGAAGGGGTCCTTTGACGGTCGCGTTGCGACGGGGCCAATGAGCGGATCCGTTTGCTAGAGACTTGCAAAGTGGGTTTTAGCGTTTGGGAGATGATACAAGTGCCAAGATGCTTTGCCAAGATGCCTCGGTAGGCGCCGAAGCAGGGGATGGGAATTGCTGTACTACGTAGTAGGTAAGTGAGGAGGTATATCACCTGAAAGATGGGCCAGGTTCTTTGACAGGCCAGGTACTGCATGTCAATTACCATCTTGGAATCCGCAATGGCCCATAGATCGTAAAATCATCTACAAAAAATTGGGCAGTGATGTCGACGTGCATCAATCTTCCACTCAGCTGCTATTCCCGGCCATGAATCGAACGATACCACCACACATGGATTAACCCGAGATCTCCTACAACGACCAAACTACGAAACCAAAAACACCTCCCGAACGCGTTTTTACGCTGTTCCCCTAGGTTTCATTGGTGGTGGAGAATCTCGCGTCGCTTAGTGGCAGCTCGCGTTTGAGACCGACCCTAACGAGAAACGCAGTCGTTTCAAGGGGTTCGCCTGGCGCCTATCGCATTTTGTTAACGAGTTTTACGGCTAAGCCTGAAAAAGGTGGTTTTGAATCGATAAACAGCCACATGTCCGGGCTCGCGCGAGTCAAGGTAAACAATGGGTTGCAACCTTGTGCCCTTGATCCCACATGGCTATTGGCGGATGTTTGTCTCAGCTGGTTCTAGACTGGTTTCTTTGAGTTTCTGCTTGGTGGTTACTCAGACGTCAGAGGTTCTAGTGGGCTTCTCCATTGTTGTTCTCTGAGAGGATGGGACTGGTGGGAATAGCATCTTAAGGGTTTCATCAATGGTTTTAAGTCCGATTGAATCCACACGGGCGGTTCCGATGATGGCTAATTATAGTGGTTCTAGCGATGTCTAAGATATTAGCAAGACTGATGGTCGCGATGTTCGGAGTCTCGGGGTTTGGTGAGACCCTCACATCGACAATGCCTAACCTACACCATCAAGGTCACGCAGCTTTACAGAAGTAACCATAAGGCATCTAGCTATTAGTGAGAATCTGGAATAAGCAGCAATTTTATTTTTAGTTTTTGGTTAAACTCAGGGAAGTATTATTATCTCAGTTGGATCCCATTCACCGGTTTTTACGCTTTCCTGCGTGTAACCAACTTGAACTGACTCACCCACACATAAAACCTCAGTCCGGCGCAAGCCAATACGCTCAGGGTAAAAATTGGAATTTTTCTATGGAGTTTCTACTGTTTAGTTGTAAATATGCTTTTGGTTTCCTTTCTCGGATATGAAAAATTAACCTCATTGTATCCCCTATGGCTGCTAAACCAATGCTCCATTTTCATAGGTATTTGGTAAAGTCTGAGTGATGGTTTCATTCAGCGTCAATATGCAAGAGGCCGTTTTTGAAGCTATATTGACGAAAGACATAACTGTCGCAAGGGTTCTCGTTTCCCAATGGCGAGTTCCTTTCAATGTAACATAAATGTCCAGGCCATGACTTCAATCTCAATCTCGGCCCCTCGGTTCTCTTCCGTAAAGGTGGCCCCTTGATTTCTCCATTAGGTACTCATCTCATTTCCCAGATTCAACGTCACCAACCTATTCCTCCTTGAACACTATACAAACGCATGGCTCATCACCATCCGTGGCCGTCAACACATCCACAGGCATCTCTTCGTCAAAGGCACGAATGTCTTCCTCCCTTGCATGGCTTGTCTCCGCCGGCTCCTCCTCAACTACCTCCTTGCCTTCATTCAGGAAAGCTGCTTTCGGTTTGTGAACTCTAATGTCCACATCCCTCCGTCGCCATCCCCTGTGTGCGATAACATGAAGCTGGTAGGCAAAGATGATGTCCTGTCCCGAACTGTATGACTGCTGTGTGTCGCCCGTGCTGGAAAGCGATACATCAGTCCCAATGGCAACCTCGGAAGTGACCGGAACCTGAAACGTTGCGTTCCCCTCTCTCTTGGAGGTCTTGCCGCTTTCTAGCCTGAAGCCGCGCGCTACTTTGAGCCCCGTTATCATGTATACGGGGCTCTTACCAAGGAGCCCTGAGTTAACAGCGGCTTTGACCTTTTTGTGCTTGATGCGTTCGGTGGCTTCTTCGTCGGTTGGCTGCTCCTTGAAATAGATGGTCTCGAGACGGTCCATTGTGTACTTGTCCAGCACATCATCGCTCACCCCTCCCCCTATGCTGGCATCCATTGTCTCCAGAAACTTGGCCCAAATGCTTCCATTGAGTGAGCGTGTTTTCTGCTTACTGAGAGTAGCATCGTAGTCGAGGTGACTCTCTGTCTCTGAGGTTGAGGAATCTGGTGGGCTGCTCAACGGCTTTGTGGGATCATTTGGATCCTGAATAATGTCGCCCATGCATATCGATGTGCCAACGTGATAAGTGAAGTTAGGAGCTAGGATATACGTCTTGACGGTGGCCATGGTGAGTTGAATACCGGAAGCAGGTAGTCGTTATGAGGTGGATGTTGGATGAAGGTCCAAGGTTCAGGTCCAGCGGAGAGGGGTTGACAGCCTGCCTTCTTGACCAGTCGCAGTGAGACACGTGTAGAATGTTCGGCAGATTTCGGAAGAGCCTGCAAGTCCCTTAAAGAGCTCTTGCCATTGGGGTCAATATTCCGCGGCATTTAGCATGGGGCATAGTAGCGGTTGATAACGTGGTCTTGTCCAAGCGCAGCGTTTTCTGGCCGGCCAAGGAGGCCTTGTTAGAAATAGTGCGTTCGCCCGTGAATTAAGTAGTCTTCAGTAACAGCTCAGCGGCTTTTGCGCGTGGAATCACGCGTTTGACTATATCTCTGACTCGTTCTCCCCTGGTCCGCAACATAGAGTAGCGAAAAAGGCTACCCGCTGCCCTTGCTAGAGGCCGCCTGCATCATCATGGCCAACCTGCCCTCATGATTCTTGCGTATGAACCCGTCAGCCGATAGATAAAAGCACCCTTGTTGCATATTCGTGGACATAATTCTGAACATGCTTGACATTCCAGCTGTCGTCCACAGCTTGGAGCTCTCCCATGCGCCTGATCTTCTCTCCAACTCATTTTCATAAAGGCGAGCGTAACCAAGTACCATAGCAGCTATTCCGGCCGCTATAGGCGTGCTGGCTGAAGTCCCGGACTTACACACCTCTGCCCCTCCGTCCTGGCTGCGAGAGGCGCCAGGAACATCCTGGCCCAGGGTCATGAAGCATGTGCCGTTATCACCTGGGGGCGGGTTGAAGCGCTGGAGCCAGCCCTTGTCATCTGTTCCTCTTATTGAAATGACCTGTGGATGGCTGGCTGGGAACATCTCGCTTTGATTACCCCCTTCATTCGCTGCAGCCGCAAAGAATAGAATCTGCTGCTTTCTGCTAACGAGCGAGTTCGATATGGCATTGCTCATAACACGGTCTCCCTCAACGGGGAGCTCCTCATCGAACCCGAATGACATGGATATTATGTCTGCCTCACACTCTTGGGCTGCCCAGGTTATTGCCTTGGAGGTCGTTAGCAGGTGATCAGCTGAGAGGAACGTGGATACTTGAGAATGAAATCCTGACAATAGGAGAACGAACACTAAGTAAAGTTACAGGGGAATTCCTTACCTCGCTAATGTTCTTGGTCGAATGTGCCAATCCTTCTGTGTCTCGTGCAACCCGAGCAACGTAGATGTCCGCTGCTGGTGCCACCTTCATAACTAGTGACAATACATGAGTACCATGCCCGTCCTCGTCTCGACGAGCAGTGGATCCCTCCATAACAAAGTCTTTCCACTTTTGGATGCGACGTTTGCGTTTTGGAGTTTTGAATATGATTGCTTCTGGGTCATATCCGGTATCGAGGACTGCGATTCGGATTCTCTTAGGAGCGGTGGCTGTGGTGAACCCGAGGATCAGATCTCTCGTGACCGGAGAATCTTGAACCTTGTGTAACCATTGTTCACTCATGGAACTGTCATCATCCATCAATAAGCGCTCCGTATAGAAAACGTTGGAGATCTGGAGTTGACGAACCCTGTCTGGCGAGAATCGGATGCTTGCTGCGTGTTTAGAAAAGCCACCGTGTTTCGAGGAACGTTTTTCCTCTGGCCCATAATCGGCGATGTTAAGTTCTTCGTCGTCCTGGCGGTGGATATTTCCTGCTTTATCGATCCAGTTGAGCTTCTGGAGAAGGGTCTGCAGCGGGTAAACCACTTCCTTATAGAGGATAGCGCGTCTCTCCTCTATAGTGACTACCCCCTCCTCTTGGACTGAAGAACTCCCCAAGCTCTCAAATAGCCTTGGGTTTGAACAGTTCTCGACGACTAACTTGTACGTCTGTCGTGCCTCTTCCTGGAGGCCAAGGTCAGGCCACGACTTCCGTCCCAACGCCTTCCTGATGTCGTTGAAGTCATAACTGATACGCTCCTCGGGCGTTCTGAAGTGACGTTGTTTCTTTGATGTCGCGCTTCTTTGTCTCTTGCCACGCCCAATCTCGTAGAGTATACTAGCCAATGCTAGAACGCGAGGATAGCGGTGGACCACGCATCCAGAGGCAAGATGCTCGGCAGAAACCAAAGAATCATCCTGTTGGAAGGCAAAGGCAAAATATGGACTGGCTTCAAGTACCGAGATGTCGCCATCTTGATTATCCTCGTCTTTGCGCTCCCGAAAGAATTGCACAGATTCAGTGGTCCATGGCGCGCACATCCAATCTGAATTATAGAATTGCCAGAATGATCTTGCCAGGATGTATGCAAGGAGAAGTTTCTTCTTGGCAACAACATTGTGGTGGCTGAGCACATCATCAAGTGATACTGTCCGTTCGTGCGCTATGTCGTCGTCGATACCTTCCAGATCTCGAAACTGCAGCAACCTCTCGCCTTTGACTTTCAGACGTAGCTTGGCTGGACCGACTCTCTTTCGTACCAGCTCGCAAAACTGGTTGTTAGACTTTATTGTGCCCGCATATTGAGACTTGCTAGCCACCTTGACTGTCTTCTGCGTCGAAGCTTCGTTCAAGACAAACTGCACACCTTTCAATCCTGCTTGGGTCCTTGAAGTCGCTTTCATGTTAGTGGAAACCCTCTGACGCCATGGGATCAAAGATACCTGGAAACATGAAATTGTAAATGTTGCCATTCAACCTCGTGATAAGAGTCTTCGGATGGAATTCTGGAAAGCACAATGTCAAAGAGAACGTGGTCATCTCTGGTTTCAAAGTTCTCTTTCAGTCGTAGTTTTCCCTCATGCCGCCCAGAAAGGTCCGGTCCAAGACCAGAAAGAGTACTACAGCAGCACTGTGTGTACTTCTTCATGATCTTATAGAAGGCTTCATGAACGTGCGCTGGGTAATCGTTGGGGGGTTCAAGGGTAGCTGCGGACTTCCCTGAAATATCAGTTTGAAAGGTCTGGTTCGCCTCTGCATGTTTTTTCGAATCCTTCTCCGTTGATGAAAAGCGTTTGAGAAAGGAGAAATAGCGCTTGATCATAGCCTCGTCGCTGGAAACAAATGCTTTGAGACTCGCTTGAACCCCGGGGATAGGATCAAGTTCCCAAGGCCGACGTGGCTCATTTTCCAACAGAGAACTTAGCGTAGGGAATTGGTCCCAGAGGTCATTTCCACGTGGACTAGGAAGATCCCTGGGCCACTGACTCATTAGACTTGGAAGGATCGTTAGGGATTCAAGACAAGTTTTAAACGTACTGTGCACAATCGTTCGAGCCCTTCTAGAAATCTTCCTAGTTTCTTGGAGGATGTATCTTCTCGGTGAGGGTCATACCTACTGCGGTCGAAGTAAGCGACAAGGAGATAGGCAGCCAGCGTGCCCAGTCTCTGGACCACCTGTCGTTTCCTGTCGTTCTTCCGCGGATCCTGCGATTCTATCATGCTCAATCGGGCAGCAATGGCTGCGACCTCTTGTGCCGAGTCCTGGGCAAATTCCCAAACCAAGGGGCTATCCATGTCAGGAATCATGACGTTTCACCAGAGAGCAGGTATCATCGACGGCACTTCAGGAAGCCTATTGACATCCCCAGGTAGTTAGATTTGGCAGAGAACAAGCTCAGGATTTCTCAGGTACTTAGGCAGCAATGCAGGAGAAAAAAACCCCTCATTTCAGGTGTGTGTCAGCCTCTTAGATTGCCAACTGTGCAGAATGAGGCAAATAACAGGGGTTACTGCAGGATTACTCCTTTGGTATGAGTATAGCTAAGTCTTTTTTGTTAGTGCAGCCGACTTGCCAAGAGACAAGACGGACTTTTTCTCTCGCTGTCCGATGCTCACTTTAGAACCTGGTTTATATGATTTCGCGATACTGGTCGACTTGATCGTGCATGATGGCCACCTCGTCAGAGGTTGACATCTCCCGAGAGATTTACAATGCCACGAATTCCTGCCGTGTTAGCCTGCAGGGCTGCCAGTCCATCAAGCCCTTGATGGTTGATGGATGGGCCGAGAATCGACTTGCCGACTTCGATCTTTGGGCATCGGGTGTTGGTGCGTCGGCGGTAACTCGGTCTTCCCTGGATTGGCGATTGCACTATCAGCCCAAAGCTCGTATAGTTCTAATAAGTTTACTCATGACTCTGAAGGAACTGATCGAGGAATGTAAGGAGAGAGGTAAGAGCAACCAATCAGAAAAGAAATACTCCTACCAGCACTTGTCACTTGAGACAATTGATCTGCGACACTGCTATAAGATGCCCGTTACGATAGAAGCGGCAATCACTCGTGAAGAGCACTATCACATGAATGGCGCTAATCTAAATGTTATATAGCCCTTCCAGGGAGCGGAAAGGAATCACTCGAAGTTCCATCTTCGCACGATGGAGAGAGCGCGTCAGGAGAAGGCTCACACCCCCATGAGGTCGAGACCCAGCAGAACACGGGGTCTGCCTCTGCCTGGTTTGACGCGCTGTCTTCAGACTCGGAGGATGATGGTTCCTCTTCCACAACCACCTCAGATGACGATGCAGAAAGTACCCAGAGTGCACCAATAAAGGATGTCATGCAGGGCACCGAGGATCTGCTGGACCAGATCATACGCTTGGGCTTTGCGATCCGCAAATCTGGCACAACTTCGAGACTCAGGAGAGCCGACAAATCATTCAGGGAAGAGGACCACCAGGATCTCAAAGCCCACCTTGCCTTGGCCTTGGCGCTGAACGCTGGGAAGCAGTGCGATAACAGAACAAAGACGACCGCTGAACGAGTCCCGGATCCTCAGAAGAGCTACGACCAACTCATGCCAGAGCAAAGACAGCTTATTATTGCAAATCTCCGGCGCCGACACCGTTTTCTCTACGCGAGGCGTCATCAAAAGAAGCTGGAAGAGCCTCCGGAGCTAAACATCTTCCAAGAGACAAAACCTATCATCCAAGCCGTCGAGTTTCCAGAATCAGCCGCACAGATCCAAGGGCCTCGGCCATTGGCCAAGACTAGCGAGCCAAAACAACCTTCCATGAGCGCGCCGATCACTCCAGCCAAGTCAATGATCACAATTTCCACGATTCAGGGCGATATCTTGAAGGCCGCGGCACCGTCGCAGATGTCGAGTCGAGTGTCTATGACCACAGCGAGGTTGACATATCCATCAACTCCACACATATTGGAGGGTCTCAGAAGCTTTAGGTGCCCCTGTTGTTTCCAAACGCTTCCAGTCATGTTTCAGGAACGGTCTAGATGGAGGTACGAGCTCTAGCCTATTACCCTCTCGAATTTGGGGGAGACGCTGATATGGATGCCGCAGAAAACATCTTACCGAGGACCTGTGTCCGTATACATGCCCGTTCAGTGACTGCTCTTCCATGGATACCCTGTACATCACACGAAAGGCCTGGAAAGATCACATTGATAAAGACCATGGCTCATCCCAGCATTGGCAGTGTTTGGCTTGCAAGGGCGTTACGACGTCTGACATCTTCCTCGACGTTGAGACATTCACAAATCACATCAAGACGGACCACCAAGACACGATGGCCGAATCACAGATTCCAACTCTCCTCGACGTGTGTTGTATCAGAGTGCCTCCGAACATACCGTCTTGTCCACTCTGTCTCTCAACACAAGAACAGGCAGACTGCACGAGTCCCGCAGCTATGCTTGACCATGTTGGCGACTGCATACACGAGTTTTCTCTGAGAGCTCTGCCATGGGCTCAGTCGGTCGCCAAAGAGAATGTCGAGCGAACCTCTTCCATTAAAGAAAAAGGTTTCGGAATGGCTTGGTGGTATTCAATGGGCCGACATTGATGAAAAGAGCCTTGCACTTAGATTTCTGTCCGTGGAGTCTCCCTCAACAACTCTAGATGACGCATATGCGGTTGGCGAATATTTTGCCGAAATCTCAGAGAACTCCTCTCAGGTAGCGAGGGAGCCTCCGTCGTCAGGCTCTGACCTGCCTGCGCCCAGCTTTGGATCGGCGTCCGATACGCCTCGTGTTAGTCAGGAGGATCTGGACCGGATGGAAACCTTCTATTCCCGAATTAGAAGCCGTGTCTTTCCATATAGGAGGCATCTTTCGCCGCGAGACTTTAAACCGCATGTGCCCAGGGTTGGATCGACGTCCGCATGGCGTCGTGATCCTCGGGAGCGCCCAGACCCACCTGGCGAATTCCCCGTACTTGCGGCAATAAAGAACGTCGAGAATGAGCTGGAGCATGGGTCCGATGAGCCACAAGACGAGAATCAAGATGCAGCTGAGCAGGAACAAAGTCTCGATGCCAAGGCACTACATGGGGGATATACTCCGTCCTCTTCTTTATTGTTCGCGGCCAGGAGCGGCAACTTCAAATACGCCAAAGAACTCATCGAGACTGGCAAAGCCGACGTCAACACATGCAATTCTGGCCACGAAACACCTCTCTCGCTGGCAGCTGGATACGGATTCGGGGCTGTTACAGAGCTTCTACTTAGAAGTGGTGCCAATGTCGAGGTGAGGGATATGTTCGGGCGAACACCGCTTTCGTTGGCGGTTGGGTTCGGTGATCTGGCCATCACTGAATTGCTTCTTGTGTACAATGCCAATGTTGATGCAAGGGACCATTTGGGGCGTACGCCCCTATGGATGGCAACGTTAAACTCCGACCGCGATATTGCTGGAGTACTGCTGGACAAGGGCGCTGACATGAACATCAAGAACAACGAAGGCCAATCACTGCTTCAGATAGCTAAGAGGCATCCAGAGTTTAACGAATTTCTTATCGCGAGAGGAGGGGACCCTGAAGCTATCAGTAAATAGGGCTAGTTCCTTATCTTGAATAATTCATTAATATTACGGTATTATCTATCGTGCCCTGTCAAGGGTGAGCTGCATATGCAGAGCGGTACAATAGAAAAGAAAAGCAGAACAAGGACAGGATAGTAGGTAGGATTTGATACAACGGTAAGATAGATGCGTCCCTCCACCCCTTTAACATGTATGAGTGAGGCTGTCAATGTTAAATATCTGTCATATAGGCCTATAGCCTTTCGTTTGTTTTCCTTCCTACATATAGTTCAACCTTGGAAGGCTGACATGGAGTAGCTGGTCAACCGGGTGCAGATCTTCGCCGAGCAGTGCCTCGCGATCTTCTGGCTCAGTTATCCCATCGAGGGCCAGGTTTCAAGTATAAGAAGAACACATTTCCAATACATTATAGCATCACATCCCAATGTTAGCACAGTGCACCTCTACGTGGGACAAAAATAAGACCATGATTAACATAACTACAATCATCCGTATGCCATGCCTGCTTTCTAACAGCACTATCCTAGTATATTATCCAGCCCCTATAGATGACTTCTGGGAGGACTAGCCACAGCATCCAGTACGGGCTAAATTTGCTGTGAAGGGTTGGAGGCAAGGCAGACTCTGTAACAGGGCTGCGCACTGCATAGTGGCGTAACTCAGCCCCAGCCTCTCACCGCAATCGGGCACTTGCCCTCCCTTAAAGTAGTCAGGCTGTGATCTATAAGTAGCTCTTCTCTCCTCACCTGGAAATTCCTTCCCTGATTCCTTATTGTGGAAGCGTCACCAAGTTGTTTGTCTCAGAATGGAAGTTGCACTGGCTGTTCTGCCTGTCTTTAGCGTCTGTCTCGAATATTTCCAACTGTACAAGACAGCAAAAGCGACATCCTTCGACAGTCAGATCCTCCTGTTCAAATTCGACTGCGAACATGAGAACTTCATCATTTGGGGAGAAAAAGCACGGCGTACTCAAACCTAGCGGGGACCAAGACCGGAATCCCGAGCTCGACTCTCCAGACAAGGCTGAGAAGATCTCCAAGGCCTTGCAGCTGATTCAGACTCTCCTGAGCGACGCGAAAGCTCTCCGTGATACATACGGGGTGACCACTACGACAAATTCCTCGGACAACCCTCCTCAAGATGCACAAGACGAGTCATACCCCAGTAACTCGGGGTTGAAGCGGCTGAAGCGGCTCAGCAAGCGACTGGGGCTTCGGAAGCAGGGCCCAAGCGTGATTGAGAAGACCAGATGGGCAATCCACGACAAGAATAAGTTCGAGCAGCTTATCGATCATATCCGCGACCTGGTGGAGAGGCTGTACAAATTCTCCCCGTTGCCGAGGAGGAGCGAAACCACGTGGCTATCAAAGATCTTAGAAGTCTTGCCGGGAACCTGGAGAGACTCAAGGTCTTTGAAGAGGCGAGCTTGAATGCATATCCTGTCTGGTCCGGAGCAGCCAGCGTCATGCTTGAAGCGGGATCGACTGAAATCGGACCTGACAATACCAGTCAGTGGATGGACAAGGTAGAAGAAGACTCGGACTCTGCGGATCAAGGCAGAGACAACGAACCCGCGGATGGCGAAGGTAAGCAGGGCTAGTTCACATTAATGTCATGCGATTGGCATTGGAGAGTTACTTACCCTCAATTCAGATGATACCCTTGGACTCGATGTCGAAAAATGGGACAACTATCAATGCTACTTCGTCTTCACTTCTACTTGTTTCACCTCAGCACTCGGGCTCTCTTGTAACATGGAGAGGCTTGAAGTTCGGAGCGATGGGCCATCGCATGTGTTCGACAACGACGACACAAAAATCTGGGGCCTGGGCAGTCGCTTCAAGAAACTGATCGTTCCGGAAATACCCCGCATCGACTTTGAGGGAATCTCCAATGTTCCCTACAGGGCCCAGGGGCACCTAGATGCATTCCTCAAGTCGCACTATCCCCTGGCCAAAGTCAAGATTTTCTGCCCTCCTTGCCGATGTGCGGTGAGAACCGCCCTCCTCGTCTGCAGTCAGCAGTCATCGAAAGAGGTCGAGCACAAGGTCGGCATCGACGATCGTGTGCCGACCAGCTGCTGCCTCGAGTCAGAGAAACTTCAGCGCCTTCGAAGTTTATTCAAGACGATTCGCGAGCTAGACGAAGGAACGATCGGGGATGAGGTTGTACCCATCAGGAAAGACTTGCTCAAGCACCTGGATAGGCCCTCGCTCGAGCATCGGATTTACAGACTCGAGACCGAACTGTATGACAACGAACAGTACAAGCCTCCCCTACAACAAGTAGCAGAACTTTTGAGCGAAACTCGCAACGCAGATGGCAGCATTCCGATATATCTGGGCGAAGCCAGTAGATGCGCCTGGATCATCCAAAAGGCACCCTTTCCCTGGTCACCCAGAGTTCCCAAGGAGAACGAAATTTTCAAATTCGACAGAGATTACGCCAAGGTGAACTTTACCTCCACGTATCTAGGGACATTCACCTCTTCAAGTCAGCTCACTCTTGCCGTCGTTCCCACCCCTCGGCCACACAGCAGGAAAAGGGGCCCTCAGAGTGTGGTAAGCAGCAACGGGGCTATAAACCCACAGCCCACTCAACAGGGCAACCAGTTTGGCTCGTCGCCGGATCCTAATGGTCCAAACCATCTGAATCTCACAAAGGGAGAGCAAGAGCTGGAGGAGTCTAGTGAAGGAGCCGGATCAGTACGTATGGACAACCTGGACGAACGCAACAGGGTCAGGAATGAATCTGAGAGGGCAGCCAAGCGCTTTCGGCTATCTTAGGGGGCGTTTGTGTGTGTCCCCTGCTTGAGAGAAGGATCAATGTGACTGCTCAAGGCTCCAAGTGTTTCAAGTCACTATTTCGAGTTTTTTTGTGTATGGCAATTACCTTCCCTTTGACTAGTCCAAATTTAACGTTCATGGGAATCCAAACCTGATTTTAATACTAGATACATAAGATAACTCCGATTACTGAAGGGATTTTATATGGTTTCCTCTTCTCGTCCTTCTTCACGTTTGCCTTTCCAGACTCTGCCAAGTCACCCCTAGCATCCAGTCCCCTTTTTTGTTGTTATCCTGAACCCCGATGTGTATCAATCTGCTGTCTTCCCTCTCATCGCGTAAAGGCCTTTCTGTTTCGCTGAAATGTTCTCAAGGCAGGTGTCCTAAGCCTGTTCCACAATGATCGGCCCAGGTGTAGATGACTTCTCCTTGTCTTGTGTCTTTTCCTCCGTGGAATCGCTGTCTTCTCCATGATCCAATTTCTTAGATCGTTTGAAAAGCCTGCCAAACTTAGAGCAGCCTGCCGCAAGAAACCTATACGAGATGACAAAAGGTGGTGCCACAAAGTGGACAACCTTTGCAAACCACTCGTCAGGGAAAATGCGTATGACAACCCCCCATGGTAGACTGAATGCCGCGACGAGGATCGAAATAGCCCACTGAGGACCGTCGAGACCATCAGGATCGATATCGAAGACTCGGTTACCCACGAAGACAATAGCAACTTGTAGGCCGATCATGATGAGGTTGATAACAATGAAAAACCAATTTCGGTGGACTCCCACGAAGATATTGAACTTGTTGTCGAGTCGACGGCAGTTTAGCTCATTGAAGATTTGCATCCAAACGAACATGTTGAAGATGATGGTATCAAGCTGAAGCTTCTCGCTTTCAATGCTGGTGTCGTAGTTAAGAATGGCGCCACCGGCGAAATAAAAATACGATGACGACAACGAGCTGGAAAATAGATTGACCGATGATCATTTTCCACATCTTCGGTTTATTAGAATTGTCATACATTAAGTGGAAGGTGATGATGGATGGACTTACGTTCATAGTGATGAGCGGTGCAGACTTGGGTTGAGGAGGCCTATCGAGGATGGCATCCGTGGGGGGGTCTGTGGCCAGAGCCAGGGCAGCCATTGTATCCATAATCAAGTTGATCTGTTGAAAAGTCAATATCTCAATCTGGGTGTGCGCTGAATTTGATTGCCGACTTACCCATAGCAGTTGCACGGCTTTGAGAACTGGCTCGTAGTCATCGTTGTACATTGAAGTAACAAACGACAGGATGACAGCAGTGATATTGACAGTGATTTGAAACTGTTGAGGTGTCAGCGATGTATATAGATGGGTTTCCAGATGATAGTAAAGTACCTGCAAAAACTTCTGTACAGCATCATTAACAGCCCGGCCCCATTTGAGGGCAGTAATGATCGAGGCAAAGTTATCATCCATAAGAATGATTTCGGAAGCCTCTTTCGCTACTTCGGTACCTGAAATATCGTGTGGTTAGCTAGAACGGGCCAATAGAGTGGGTTAACATACCTGAAATACCCATAGAGAAGCCAATATCAGCAGCCTTGAGAGCTGGTGCGTCATTGGTGCCATCGCCTGTCACAGCAACGGTCTCTCCCAAGGCCTTGAGACGTGTAACCAAGACACGTTTGTCATCGGGTGATGAGCGGGCAAGAACCTGTAGTCGGGGGATGACCTTGTCGAGTTCCTCCTCGGATAGTTTGCGGAATTCAGGGCCTTCCATGATGATGCCGCCCTCAGTAAAGATGCCGCATTCCGTGGCGATAGCTCTGGCAGTGACCAAGTTATCTCCCGTAACCATCCGGGTCACAACACCAGCACGCTTGGCATCTTGTACAGCCTGAGGAACACCAGGGCGGACCGGATCCTGAATACCAACGACACCAAGAAGAGTCAAGTCACCCAGGTTTTCAAGATCAGGTACCTCCTCAGAGTCCTTGTACGCCATCCCAATGGTACGGAGAGACTTGCTCGCGAACGCAAGGATGGCATCCTCGGCGGATTTGCGGTCCAGGGGTTCAACGTCGCTGGTGATTGGGTTTACCTGCTGTGTGCAAGCCCCGACGATGATCTCGGAAGCTCCCTTGATGAGTAATCTGTAGCCAGATGGAATCTTGATGACTGCCGTCATGTACTTCTTGACAGAGTCGAAGGGCTCGATGACGACGATTTGTTCGTTTGCCCTGGTTTCCGAAACGGACTGCATGCCAAGATGGTCCCTGGCAAGCTGTAGTAGCGCAGTCTCCGTCTTGGAGCCGATGAATGTTGTCTCTCCTTCATGTGTTCCTTCAAAAGCCGTCGAGTTGATGGCTACTGACTGAGTGATGAGCTTTCTAGCGTCCTGAGACAAGGTCGAGGCCCACGAGGAAGTATCATCGGTAAAGCTGGAATCACCAAAGCGGCCCGCGGTGACGGTCATTTTGTTCGTAGTCTGAAAGGAAATTAGCAAGGTTTATTCCTCTTGTCCAAGGTGACTTACCAGGGTTCCTGTCTTGTCTGAACAGATGCAAGTAGCATTGCCCATAGTCTCGCATGCCCTAAGTACTCTGACCAGGTTGTTCTCCTTCAAAAGGCGCGTCGTAGCAAAGGCTAGAGCAAGGGTGACAGCAAGAGGTAGACCTTCAGGCACAGCCACAGCAATGATAGCAATGGCCACGACCAAAAGGTCAACAAAGGTCGACGCTTTCTCCTCCGCCGGCCTGTCATCCCCAGGGAGATGTGCACAGAAGCGGAAAAGGAGAATGAAGAACATGAGAACTGAAGCACCACCACCGAGCTTAGCAATGGCCACTGCTAATCCTTCTAGTTTCTTTTGTAGGGGCGTCGACTCGATATCCGTTCGAACTGACATCATGATTTTGCCAAAGCTGCTGTTGGTTCCGACCGAAGTACAGAGGAATGTCCCCATGCCTACAACAACAAATTAGTAACACTTCATGGCCCCCCAGTGTATATGTGTCTTACCTTCGAGAACCCTTGACCCGGAAATGATGAATGGGTCAGGATCTTTGCTGCTGTTCCAATCTGGTGCAAAGACCTTTGCGCCGGGCGTCTTTTTCAAGGCGTCTGACTCGCCGGTAGCAGTTGATTCATCGCATTTGACATTGTGCCCATCGATAAAGACGCCATCGACGGGAATCAAGTCACCCGGCTCAAGGTAGAGAACATCTCCGACGACCACGTCGACAACGTTAACAAGCATTGACTTGCCGGACCGAAGCACCTTGACTTCTCTGTCATCTTTCTTGGTGTTCAGCTTGACGAAAGCCTTTTCTTTCTGCCAGTCATTGTGCGAGGCGACCACCACGACAATGACAACAGCGGACAAGATAGCAACGCCTTCAACCCAATCAACGGGCGTAGGGTCGCCAGGCTTGTGGGCTACACCAAAGGTCTCGTAAAGACCGAGCGCAAGGGATATGACGCCAGCAACCAATAACATGATCAGGACAGCTTCTTGGAGAGTGATCCATGCCAACCTCCAGATTGACTTTGGTTTTTTCGCTGGAAGCTGGTTGCGACCATACGTGCGAACTCTTTCAGTAGATGGGTGGTGGCCGTGCGAGGAAGTATGATGCGGTTCGAGCTCATCCACGCTGAGACCAGCTTTGAGGTCTACACGGAGACTGCGAGCGAGGCCCTCGAGGCCACCAAAACTCTTGAGGACATCGAGTGATTTGGGGTCGAGTAATTGGCCGAGTTGATCGGGGGTATAAGGGAATGGCCTGTTGGGGTCTTCGAGGTCGACACCTTTTGCCTGGCCGGGGTCGTAATGCTGCGGTACATCTGACAGGTAGCTGCTAGGCGCAAGGGTTGTCCCATCAGTGAAGGAAACGGTGTCTGCGTTGCTTGTCGACCGCTGGCGTGGGTCTGACAGTGCCTTTGGATCAAGCAGATTGCTCGACATGTTGTCAAAGTATAAAGAAGGCCTTCAGGCCTTATCTGAGGTCATGGATAAAGAGAATTGTTATGAAGGGAGTCGAGCTCAAGAACCAGTGAGCTATGGTGGAGGAGGCATCTTGATCAACACGTGGGGGGCTGACATTATGTACTCTATGTCTACCTGCCAGTCTCGTCTCTTCAATCCAAGATCGGGGTAAAATCTGCATCGCGACCACGTTCGAAAGCTTAGCTTAGCTCAAGTCTCAGCAGGGGGGGAGGAGCTGTTAGTTGTCGAGATCAACAAAAGGGGGGGCCACGGGGTCTTCTCTTCCCAACCAATGACTGCACTTGGATGGATCTGATAAGCGCCACGTTGGCGGTTGGTTTTGCCGAAGCTGGGGAAAATCTGGGTTATGTAATCGGACACGGAAATCCGTCTCTTCTTGATGGAGGAATGATCAGCGACGCGGCACAGGCCTGAGCATCCATGTCAGTAGCACATCAAATGAAAGGATCAAGTTTAATATTGGTAATCGGTGACGGAAATGAAGAGCTTGGACCATATCTTGTTTGTGTTGCATGCACTGCCTCTGCTCGATGATGTGACGCCGTTACCGAGGACTGACTACACCCACACATCACCTCGCCTAGATCAAAAGGGCCTTGTGTTGACGTGAATCTACGTCAACGCAAAGGGTCAGATGGAAATTGAGATGTGAGAACAGATTGGCAAGGGCTAACAAACAAGGCTCCCCACGCTTTTCTTCTCCATCTCTCGGCCTAAGATTGACTTGTCACATACAAGGTTTTCTAAAGAATACCCTACACTGAGACGCCTCGTATTATGTATATTAGACTTGTTTGTCCTCGACTTCTGCTACCTGATATGAACAAACCCATTCCTCAAAATACATTTACTCCTGTGCTACGAGCTCAATCATCTCCTTCCTATGTCGAGACCTACGAAAAGGTGAAACGCCGTCCCACGTTCAGTAGCCTCGACATTTTCAAGGGTAAGAAGAGGGTGAGTAGCACTGTGTCTACACTGTAGAAAATGGGAGGTGGGTGCTGAGTTGCCATGCACCCACCATGATAATCTCTCGGCTGTACCCGTCATTTGATGACGATAAAATATTTGTTGCATCCTTTTTTTGCACGAATCCAATCTCAAAATGTCCATCCATCCATCATCTTAATCGAGCCCATCCCGTCGGTGCCGGTCCACAACTCCACACTCAAGCTGTCCCAGCCAGCGCCACTCCCTTCATACCCTTGCTCCCTCCTGCGCGCTAGGGACCTTATGCACCGAGACGGTGTGTCATCGGACTTCCGTGTCTCCGATAAATGCGTCTTCCCAGCCAAATTTCTCCATCCTTTTCGTTTCCGTCTTTCCGATTACCTCAACTTTCTTTATGCGGGGCGAATGCGATGCGATGCAATGCCTCCCCGACGCGCCTGCGATGTCTGCTACAAGCGAAAGGTAAATAATTTAATCACATGGGATGTTTCATCGTCCGAATGATATTGGCAGAGAGAGATTTTTCGAATAACGTCGACTTTTTAGATTCAATGTATCATCAAAACTCAGGGCGATCCCTGCGACTGGTGCGGGAGTCAGGACGTGGCTTGTACCTTTGACAGAATCATTCAAAAGGATCCAAACAAGAGGTAAGGAAGATTTCTTTGAATGGATTTATTTTATTGCCGAGATAGCATAGTTTTGGGAGCCTGACACAAAGACCTCAGAACCGCATCCGATCTTGTCCATGAACTGTCCCGACGAGTAGAAACCCTCGAAGAAGCCCTCCAGTCTGCACTATGTACGAATAGGCCAGCTGGAGGCTCTTCGGCTTGGCCAGAACGATCATTTCCCGAGAGGCCATTTGCCGAACCATCCACCAACCGCCTGAGAGCATCTCCTGTTGTTACGATCCTCGGCCAACCGTCCCCCATAAGCCCTTCCGACCTTGCCGCGAATACCACCACACTGGCCCAGACAACTCCACCGCCCAAGCCTACCTCCAAACTGTCGCGATGTCAAATTGGTAACAATTGGTACTTTAAAGGGATAGGCATTCTGTCTGAGCGTGGTCGGCAGTGGATCTCAGATGGTGCAGGAGAGCGTGTGTTTCTGGACAAGTTTGACTTATTCTCCAACCCGTTGGGGACTGCACCACCACCGCTTGGCTCAATCACATTTCCCGAGCTACCGAGAATACTACCCTCAAAGGTTACCTGCAGGCATCTCGCTGAGGTCTTCTTCAAATCCAAGACCTCCGTCGTCTTTGCTATCCTGGAGAGAAGCCTCTTTGAAGGAACAATTGCCAGAGCGTTCGGTGATGAAGGGGCTGCTGATCTGGGACGCCGGACGTCAGCTGAGGCCTGTCTCTGGGCTATGATTGCACTCGTTGCACGCACTGCAGACGCCCGTCAATTAGGTCTCGCCGTCGAACCAAATGATTGCGTTCATGAGGCCAACCGCTTGTTAACCATGATCAATGGCAATACTAACTTGGACAGCTTGCAGGCTACCCTTCTTCTGGTAAGGAAACATATTGTTACTGGGGGTCATAGCTGACTTTATAAATAGTGGGCATGTCAAAAGATGAGAGGACAATGCCGAGAGGCTTCCGTCACCTTCAGAAGCGCATGTCGCATGGTATGTGACCTTGGCGGCAATTTCCCGCTATCACGACTGGCTATCCTTCCGCAACATATTCCCACATTCGACGACCAAACAAAGCTACACATCCGAAGGTTATTCTGGATGTGCTACTGCTACGATAAGGATATCTCGTTGCGTACCGATGAGCCGCCACTACTAACTTCGGATCACTGCGATGTGACCGAGTCTGAGGAATTTAGAAACCAATCACGGGATACAAACCTCGCAAAGATTAAAGAAAAACGCGATTCGACTACTCTGCTCGCCCCGAGCTTTCAAATACACCGAGAGTGAGCTTCTTGCGCACGTTCGACAAGTTGACGACGAGCTTGAGGAATGGCGATTATCAGTTGAACCACCCTATCGTCCAAGATTATCCATCCTATCAGATTCGTCCTTCTCATTGCCCTCGGCCATGAGTCTAGAGAACCGCACGTATTTCATCAACCTGCAGCTCGACTACCTTTTCACCATCATCAACATCCACACGTTGGTCCGAAAGTGTGGAGACCTGGAAGAGAATCTTCCCGATGACCTACACAGCGTCGTGCACTCGAGCGCCGATCTATCGATAGAGGCTAGCCGTTCCATTTTCCGCATCTTGGACACTGTCGTCGACTTTTGGAAAGAGGATTCAGCATGGGTCGTGTCCCACTATGCGCCGATGGCTGCCATGCCACTCTTTATGAACATTCTCATACACCCTCTTGGCCATACGGCGGATAGCGACTTGCACATCTTGTCATCGATAAGCAGCATCACGCGCAAGATTCCAGCAGAGACGCTTTCGATAGAGGAGATTGAGCATATCCGGGAGATAAGTGAGTTTGTGATGGAGCTCGTTCGACTTAGTCATAGTGCAGCCTGGAAAGTCAAGAGGGGAGAGAGGAAGCATGACCTCGATATTATCCATGAATAGGAAATGTGACAGACCACTTCGTTAGCATTGTGATATGATGCTATTACGCATTGGAAATGTGTTCTTTGTTATAGTTGAAGCCTGGCCCGAGATGGGATAACTGAGCCAGAAGATCGAATAGGAAATGAGATGATCGTAGAAGGTTCCTAAGGGATAAACCGGTCGTGTTGGGTTTATATTTTGTTGGAGTCACGGAACACACCCAATCACCACCAGGAATATGCCTTTTCATCCTCGGGGGTGAGTTTCGCGGGGAAGATTTTACACGCTGTTGTATGAACGTAACACAATGGAAAATAATAAACACAATTAATCAATTAACAGTAATGAATATTGCCGCAAGAAAAGAGCCCAAAAGCTCATCCCTCATGTCAACGATGTGAAGATAATGATGAAACCTCTGACCATTACCAAGTGGACAGACTACTTAGTGGACCGGGTGGCAGGAGTGCTTTTGGCGCTGGCGAAGTGTATTCTTGGTAATAGAACGTTGTTCTCCAGCTGTATATCAGGGACGGGATGGCCAAATTTGGAATCCTCTATCTACCTATGATGAAATAAAAAGACATTGAAGAGAAGATACGGCATAGAAAAATAACCCTTCCATCCTTCTAAGCCAAAGCAACCTTGGCACCTCCAGGCACCAGCTCAGTAAAGACTCGCTTAGGATCGTACTTGTCCCTGATGGCCTTGAGCTTCCGCAAGTTTCTTGCCCCATAGGCCGGATAGGTCTCAGGGATCTGGGTCTTCTGAATGTCACTGAGATACATAAACGGAAGAGGTCCAAGACCCGCTGCGGAAAGCCTCTCTCTGATCTTGGCATTGGCCTCAGCGTGTACGCCAAGCACACGCTCGTCATCCTCAGGGTTCGACCAGAGAGGACTCTCAACGTACCAAATCGCCGGGCTGTCGTCTTTTCCTAGACCCATTGCGTTGTTAGGTGCGGCAGTGACAATGGGCGTAATTGGAAGCATGCTGAAAGCGGTTGAGAAACCTTCGACGTCGGCCAAAGACACAATGGTCTCATAGTATGTGTCGAAAGCGATTCTTGCAGCTGTAGCGTTGGCGGCGCTCGTCAACCAGTGAAAGGTAGCTCTCGTGCCAAGGGGAGGGGCATAGTTGAACTCGTTTGACCATTGACCCATAGTCGTGCGTGTGATGTTTCCTCTCGTGATGGGTAAGACGGGTGCAGTAAAGTTCTCCAGTCCAAGAGGTACATCACCCTCGCCGCTGTACCAAAGGTATCCGTCAAACGAAATGTCGGGGCTGCGGGATGGAACCCAGCGGGTTTGGCCCTCGAAGGAAGCCTTGGGGTATTGTGCGCCGTGAAGCGCAAACTGCTCCACGCTCTTGATGTACTGCTCCGACACACCTGGACCCCAAGAGACCGTTCCGATAAGGGCGGAAGAGATTGGGATGGTGTTTAGAGTGGCTTCTGTGACAATGCAGTAGTTGTTTCCGCCTCCAACCAGCGCCCAGAAAAGGTCTGGATGCTCATCAGCACTGGCCGTGACCAGTCTTCCATCAGCAAGAACGCACTGAATCATGGTAAGGCGTTGTTAGCTAGATTTATCTCCCATGCGTGCTGTTGTGCGATATAACTTACGTCAAGAGATGCAGCAATATTAGACATTCCATACTCATAGGCCATGAAGCCGAATGGCCCTCCTCCCAGGATTGCACCAACGACTCCACCATCACCAGAACGGATACCGTTGGCGGTGACACCGAATTCATCCAGGTAGCCATAAAGTGGAGGCCATGTCACACCAGCTCCGATTTTGACGGTCTGGCGATCATCCGAGATAGCCATGCTGCTCAGATTCGTCATAGCCATCATGATGCCCTCCGGTCCAATGTTGGCAGCATTGTCGATGGGCATGGCACCTCCACAGCGAATGGCAAATTGGACTTGGTGTTCCTGAAAAGTGCGAAGCGCGAACTGTACATCTTCGGTGCACTGCGGAGCAAAGATGCAAGATGGCCCTAGGTACGTGGTAGAGGTCCAGGAGTCTATGCACATTCTGTCAGCCATTCCATCGTGCTTGAGACGGGATAATCTTACATTCATTCTCAAACTTGTATCGGTCTGAGCCAGGGAAAAAGGTCCTGTCGGGATATTTGGAAGACAGTGCCTTACAACCGTCGTCGACGGCAGCGGATGACACAACCGACAGAAAGGCGGCGACCCCGAGGACAGACGCCTTGAGAGACATTTCGGTGGTTGATGAGCGAAGGCACAACGAGGTCTCAAAGTGTAGCTTCTGCATGCACTGAGGAAACAGTTTCCTTGAGGAAGATACCTTGACGTTTATATATTTGCCGAGTCTAGGAGATCATGTAATAGGTGCGTTAACTTGTTAGCACGTCCATCCTCGGGCCCTTTGGTTGCAACCCCACAGGGGCCGGCTGGGGAATAGAGCATAACGGCAGTTGAAATTACTGGCCTTGGCGCATCGACTGCGAGTATATAAGCCCCTTGCATATGGCAGGCATATGGCAGGGGACTGGGGGCCGCGGAGTTTGGCGGAGTTGGATACAAACGACGAAGCTATGCTCGGAATCTACGGTTGAAGGAGGAGCCGCGCCGCTGTTTGGACGGGCTGCTTTACAGTTTGTCCTATCAGATTCAAGATTACGCACGACTTTGACGACGCTGCCAAGCCCTTTCAAGTCCCGATCAGCGTTACACTTGGCGGCCAAGACAAGATTCTCTCAGGAGAAGCTATGGAAAACGTTAATAAAATGCCTCGCGTCGCAATCTGCCAAGTCTCTGGATCGTTTCGAAGCCATCACCTATGGAGGATGTGACCCCAAACCAACACAATCCCATCCAATCTTAAGCATATGCCATCCGGGGAAATGACAAAAGTCCGGAAGTTAGCATGCCGTTATGGATTTCCGTTTATGCATAAGTTACGTTTTAAGCTTAAAACAGGCCACTGTGACGTACGGTGTGTCTTTAGTTCGTGCTGGGAACCGAAACCGAGACCGTTACCGAGATCCAGATCTAGACCGATTCGGCAGTTGGGCAAGGATCGGCTGCACCCTGGCAGCCGGGCAATAGTATTGTTCAATGAAGGTAATTTCCCTGTCACTGCCCAAGGAAGCTTTGAACCACGACGTAATCATCACTAGCGCTGTTTCGATGGCAGATCAGCACGCTGGCTGTGAGAGTTTGGTAAAGATCTATGGATTTGCTATGACCAATCTATTGCATTAGCCGGCATGAACCGCTGGGAACCACTCTTGACACATGTCCGTCTTCATCTTCCACCAAAGACACTGGCTGGCTCACTATTAAAAGAGACAATCATGTTGTCCAAAGGTCGCTTTCTCTTTACTCCCTCGATGCTAATTATTCCTCTACGGCTCGTATTTCGGAGTTGAATCTTCGTCACATCCAGCATATAGGTAAATTAGTAGGAAGCGAGTAGGCTCACGATGGAACTGTGTCTTGCAATCTTTTTTACAATGGCTTTAAACGGCAGCCTTCAATTTGTCACTGCGTAGGTATATTATCCAAGCACCTCCTTAATTATATAGGTGGTTAAGCTAACCCTCCGAGAATACTTAGAGCCGACAATAAGGGTGCAGGGACTGTTGAGCCACGGTTTCAACTTTGACCCCGATTCCCGAAGATCTCAACGCTACGGAACTTTTTTAAACAACCCCTGCTCGTGGCACTACCAATCAAGGCCCAAGTTGACTAGGTCCCATCATGATGCCTCCCTCATCAACGTGGAACAGGCAACATGATTCACTTGCTTCAATGCTTTTGTGGGACTATTGAGTCTACCATTTGCTGAATTTTTGAAACGGAGAAACGAAATGCTACGTTTACGTTCGCTCTCGCACCCGGTATCGGTTCCGTATGTCCAAATTGGTTTGTAAAACTTGACGATCGAATAGCGACTGTAGATCTTTCACTTCGGATTTTAGCAGTGTAAAGTAGGGACCATGATTTTGTTGAAGTAAAAAGGGACGCTTACGACCAATTTATGACCAGCAGCAATCACCAGATATCATTGAGAAACGTACTCACCCTCTATCTTGGTGTCCATTCTAATGAAGCTGCACACTTTCCTGCAATATATTTCCGTTTCGGCCTTGGCAATCTCGCCAAGCAACGCCGTCACAAAGGCCTACAAGACATGCCGCAAACTTCCAAAAGACCTCGATTGGCCAAGTCCTGAAATATGGGAGGTGGCACTACCAGGTGTAATCCCGATACAGCAAAATTCTACGACTGGTCCTCTGCCGAATTATCGATTCCGCGCTCACTCTATTGAAGATGTCCAGGCTGCCGTACGGTTTGCCACGGAACAGAACGTTCGCCTCTCTGTCATCACCACAGGTCATGACCAGCTTGGTCGAAGCGACGCTGGGTCAGGTCTCTTGCTTGATCTGTCTTTCCTGAGAGGGGTCAAGGTTCACGAATCTTTCACTTCAACTGAGAGTGGTACAGACAGGCTTGACCATACGAAGGAGCCCAATGTCATCATCCCAGTTTCGGGCGTTCAAGCTGCTGTTACGTTTGGGCCGGCGGCAGCTGGACTGTATCTCAACTACGCACTTCACCCCTCTGGCTTGTTCAGCATGAGTGGAGCCTCGGGTAAGTTTAAGGGCAAGAGGCCAAATGCAAAGATGTGCCTTTTGTTACTATTAGTAGAATCAGCGGCTAACTTGGTGTAGCCACCGTGGCCGTAGCTGGAGGATGGGGACAGAATGGCGGCTACGGGCCACTGACCTCTCAGTATGGGCTTGGAGTTGACCAGTGGCTTGAAGCCAAGGTAGTGACACCTGACGGGCAGCTTCGCATCGTCAACGAAAAAACGAACAGTGATCTCTTCTGGGCTATTCGTGGTGGCGGCGGCAGTACGTTCGGTGTCGTTGTCGAAGCCACTTGGAAAGTTTATCCTTCAGTTCCTATGACTGGGTTCCACTGGTGGATGAACTCAACCCTTACAGGTCCAAACTCGACTGACTTTGAACTTGGTCGGACACCAGTGAGCGAGGCCATGGAGTACCTCTTGTCCAAGTTACCGGACCTTCAAGAGAAGGGCATCACAGCATACATTTACGCCTCGCCGAGCAGTGTTCGATGTTATGCTATTCATCCAGCAGATCGTTCTGGCATAGCAAATGCAAACGCCATATGGGGTCCAATCTTGTCCAAAATGCAGTCATTCCCCGGTATGAAGCCCTTCCAGTCTCGGCCTTACGACTTTGTCGATTACAAAGACTTCTTCGACACAACTTACGGCCCGCTTCCAAACCCAGGAGATGACCCCGCTCCGCCATACAATCGAGGTATCGTCACCTTTGACAGTCGATTACTCGGCGCCGAGCACTTCCGCAGTCCCAACATAGCCTTTGCGTTGCGTGAAACGAGAGGCAACTATGGTATTCTTGTTTGTTCGCCTGGCGGGAGATTCGGGGATGGATCTGAGACTTCAAACAACCCGGGATGGCGGAAAGCTGTCGCCCTTGTCGTTGGCTACAAGACCAATACAACCAACGTAGACGGGCTGCGGCGTCTTGCTCCTGATATGGGTACATATATCAATGAGGTAGGTTTGTTTGGCTTCGCATAGCAACATTTTTGCCAAGCCCATAGAATGCTAACATGCCACAGGCGAGCACAGAACAGGAACACTGGACTCTAGCATTCTGGGGCACGAATTACCCTCGCCTTTCCAAGATAAAAATCCGAGATCGACCCAAACATGACGTTCTGGACCAGTCCTGGAATCAACGCCGATCACATGGAAGTCGTCGATGGACGTGCTTGTCTTGTCGAACCCCCTCCCGATGAGCCCTCTCTGATCCCTCCCCCAACAGACAGACATGTTGTCGCGGATCTGGCCAAAGATGGACACTTTCTTTTTGGTGACAGGGAACTTGTAGGCACCACTTACCCAGCTCCTGGAACATGGGAGGGTCTACAGCCCCCTGAATAAGAATCGTCTGATGCCATAGCTCGCTGTGTTTCACGTGGCTAGGTACAGCGACTGTGCAGGCAGCTCAGGATATTTCCAATGATCATGGCATGTTGTAGATACGTTTTGCAAAGCGCCGCCAAGGAGTATATGCGTTTAGCAACAGAAAATGATATCTACGAGTTCGTTGTACTCTTACAACACCAAAAGTGGCAACGCCATTGACTGGCGGGGAGAGAAAGGGCGTATTGAATGTAGAGGAATTTTTAAATGTGATCAATTCGTCTTCTTAAACCAAGTTAACCCACCGAACTTCATGCTTTGAAGGACGTTTATGATGAGCATCTACAAAAGACTGACGGTACTCCTCGAGAGCATCCTCCGTGATATCAGTCCCCGGATACTTCCAAAGAGCAGCCTGACTCACAACACGAAAGCTCCCATCTTCTTTCTGTCTCAGTACAAAGGGTGTTGAAAGGCCAGGGAAGGCACAAACTGCATCTCCTACAGTAGCCGAAACATCTTTTCTAGCCAGGTCCCCTGTGGCACCATCGTGTAAAACAAAAAGACCGTGCCCAAGCATGGAAGTCTGCAAGTCCCGGTCTCTTGCTAGCCCGTCCGCCCCTTCTAGCTGCTTTTGAGAGTTGAAGTATTGGCTATATTGTTCAATAGGCTGGCCCTGGACCATGCATGAGTAGGCCATCAAGAAACTTTGCTCGATCGTAGGGTCTTTTTTAAGCCTCTGGACGGTAAAGATGTCCGCAAGCTGATATCTGAACCACTGCCTCATGATATCTAATCTTGTGGCCTGTCTGATTGATGCAGCAGGTTGAATAATTTCTCTGTCGCAATCTAGAAAAACAGAGGGCGCAATCGTCCCAGTTGTCAGGTCTGGTTGTATTGGACCAAAGACAGAAACACATCTCCCGAGCAGAATAGCGGGCATTGTGAGGACTTTTCCATCTTCAGACAATGAAATGCAGGCTCCTGTTCTTTGACTGTTGTTGATCTTTGCGTTGAGAGTTTGTCTGAGATCTGGTGTCCAAGAAGGCACACCCTCAAGTCCGCCCACACCGCCAAGGTTCAAAACCCGAGGGTCTCCCGTCTGAGCAAGGATAAAGGCCGTGAACTTATGATATAAATCCTCAAAAGGTTTCGTATAATCAGGAAATAGTGCCTCGGGCAACGGATTGCAGTCGAGGAGTCCAAGAAGTGCGTAAATGTGATCGTGAGGAACTGTCGCTTTCAACTCGGTAGATTCACCAATCAACTGGAGGATATCAAGCGCGCATTGCCTCTCATTTTCTTCTTGGCTCGATTCTTTTCGATGGACCCTCGTGTTTAGGATCTTCCGGTAGATTCCCTCGACAGCTTTAAATCGGACAGGGCTTCGGGCCAAGAATGTGATGAGTAGTTGTCCATCGTTCGATGGGTCTAGCAACCTAACCCAAGTCCTAAAGAAAATATCGTAGCCAAAAATGTGTGGTCCGCATAGGAGTATTGGTGGTTTCTGGGAGAGGACTGCTTCTTGAAGAATCCAGACACGTCGAAACCAAGGTCGTTGGCCAATGTCGATCAATGTCTGCCTCAGACGTTGGACTTTTTCTGCAGCTTCGGTACTTGTATAAGCGCTTTCCCTGAAAGCGCTTATTTGTTCGTCTGCAAGGTTGCCGCCACTGGAAGAGTCTGCATCACCCTCAAATTGCTTGAGCTTCTCTGCCAACTCGCGGACAGTATCTTGCTCAACCTCATCCACAGGACCAAGCCAAGCCAGAACATGTTCGCATTTGCCATAGATTTCGGACATGCGTGGAACCTGAATAGCCTTTTCACCGTGATTGGTCTGGTCAATGCAGATGGCATCGATCCAGATGAATGAGCCATTTGTGTCACCCAAGAACTGCCGACGGTATTCACGTAGTGCATCGTACAGGTTCCTCGTAACCTCGAATGGACACCCGTTAACTTCGATCAACGCCGGGTTCTCTCGTGCGCCCCAAACATAGGATAACGCCCAGAATGTGGGCTTGCTGTCTAGTCTGACGTGACTGAGCTCGCAAGAGATGAGGTCCGAGTCCCCGGGCACGACGGACAAGAGTCGAATTTCGTCATTTAATAGTAGCTCATAGCGGAAATCATCTTTTTCGTTTAATGAAGTCATTGTCGTAGGTGAAGGATGAGAGTTGACACGGTTGTCAGCTTCCATGGAAGGATTGTTGCGCAAAGTGAGGGCCTGAATCGAATCTAGATCACGTGATCCTACTTTGTCCCCAAGCACACGTTCAAGTTTAGCAGTTATACGATCAACTTGGCCGCGTATAACTGTGTCTCTATTGATTGGAATTGAGCTGCGATCTTGGGATAAAATTCCGTTGTTACTCTTTGCTATGGGCTGTCTGACGACAAACTTAGCCTACAACACCAATCGCAGCACAACCACAGAGATGTGTCCGAGATAAAGGGCCGAGTAAGACTGCAGATTTATTCTCCGGTAAAGGAATCAATGGCCTGCGCGAGAGCACCGCGTGAGACGTGAAGCAGTACAGAGTCGCGGGTAAAACAGAGAAGTGACCATATTACACATCCAGATACACGTAACCTTACAATAGATCTGGTTCCGCACAAGTACAAGGAGAATTTACAATTTGGCCGATTGGCGACAATCGAGTGTTGTTTTACGCAAGTTGCAGCAGCTTGCACATGACAACAGGTTTGCTGTTATGGATGGTATGATCGCCGAAGGGTGACATATCTTGTCGCACCTACCTTTGACCAACCCGAGATACCTTTGATCCATGTCACCGACTCTCAGAGGCGATCCAATATCCTGCTAATTGATTAGAATAAATCTCTGGGCCTTTTTCCGTCCTTTCTTCCGCCCATTTCCTTTCACATAGATGCCGAAGCAAGCAGTGTCTTTTGAGCTTCTCAGCACACAATTATCGGACACAGTTGACGGCCTGATCGACGCTGTATTCCTCATGAAGTCTTCTTCTCTACTACTAGCAGCCCTCGCAACGACTGCGAAGGCCAGCTCCTTCGTCCTAGGAGACTTCCTTTTCTTAAACCCCGTCACATCCCACCTCCACGTACACCCCCGAGTCTGGGTCAACCTTGGAGATGGCGTCACGCCCGACACCAACATTCTAGCAATCGGCCAAGTAACCAACAACACCGGGGATGGTCTACTCTGTGTTGGTCAAGACTGTCCTCTTGGGTTCACTTATGGGAAGTGCACCGGATGGTTGAAGAGTGCTGATGGAGAGTCGGCACTTATTCACGCGATTGGACCGGGGTTTGATGTAGAGGATTTGCAGTGTTTGAAGGATGATGGATATACTGCTGGGGCTATTTTTACGTCGGGGCGTCTTAAGAGTTTCTATCGTTGTGATCTTGGATCTGAGCCGCGATGTACTTGATCATTCGTGGTGACTGGGGAGTATTTGGTTGATCTTGATGACGGAAATTGGAGGGAACAGGATAACCTCACCAACTCAGTACAACTACAAACTTGAGTGAAAAGTGACAGTATCTAAGGGTTCTACAATTGATTAATTGTTATCAACAAAGCCTTAAAAATGCTGTGACGATTGCTACACCGCTGATCTCTGTTAAGGCATGTCAGGAACGCAATGTTGTCTCCCCAGGTTTGACTCACCTACCCTAGCGCCCGTCTTTTTAGTTCCGACTCGCTTCGGAGAAAGTGGCTTGTCCCCCACAAATCCTGTTGACATTTTCTCCACTATTGAAGGGCGCGGTTTACAGAGACATGACATTGACATTGTCAAGCGCGAAGGAATGGACAGGGCGCGATGAGTCAAGCGAGAGTCAATGACTTTCAAGTATAATTATCCTCATTCATTGATGTAACACTCTTGGTTGTCTCCCTACCTATTCAACATCAATTGACGAATCATCATGGCGACTCAGACGGAAACCCTCGTATTGGCACCAATCCCACATCCAGGCCTCGAGTCTGGCAGTGACACTCAATTACCCAGCACCGATAGTGTCTCTGCATGTTCCGATATCGAACAGGTCCGACCAGCCTCGCGCTTCCGAAAAGCGGCCGTGACTTTTTCAGCTTTCTGGTGTCAACTTTGCTTCCAGCGCTGCGAATGGCCTCATCGTCGTTGGTCTCCCTCGAATGACACAAGATCTTGATTTGCCTCAGTCGCTTGCTTTTTGGCCATCTTCTGTTCCTGGATTGGCGACTGCGTCTACGCTGCTTATTGCTGGTGCTGTTGCTGATGTCCTGGGTCCGAGATCTGTTGACTTGCTTGGATGCATTGCCAATGGCGCTCTGATGCTTGCATGTGCATTCATCCAAAAGGGAGAAGAACTGGTTGTTTTGAGGGCACTCCAAGGTGTCGCTCTTGCTCTGCACTTGTCCAGCTCTGTCTCCCTCGTCACTAAGATCCTACCTCGCGGTCGGGGACGCAATTTTTGCTTTTTGCTTGTCTCGGATTGAGTCAACCTCTCGGTTTCTCTTTCGGTCTTGTCATTGGTGGTATTCTGGTTGATACCATTGGATGGCGATCGGGATGGTATCTCTACGGAGGTATCACCTTGGTGTTGTCAGCCGTTGGTTTCTGGTCTTTGCCCAAGTCTGCTCCACTTGGGACTCTTCAGGATATCGTGCATAGTCTGAAGACGAAAGTTGATTGGGTTGGTGCTTTGCTCGCTTCGGCTTTCATGGCTCTGATTTCGTATTTCCTCGCGCAAGTTGATCATGACCTACAGATTTAGACTATAACTAACCAGCTTGCAGTATCATCAGCACAGACGTTTACCGCATCAAGGAGCCTGCCAGTATCGTCATTCTCTGCCTTGGTGTCTTGGCCCTACCTCTGTTCATTGGCTGGATGCATCGTCAGAACAAGTCAGGCCAACCAGCACTTATACCCAACTCGTTCTGGGAAAACTCTGCATTTGCCAGTATCTGCGTGACCATCGCCCTGTCCTTTGGAGTATTGACCTCGCTTGAACTCTTTGCCAGCCTCTTGTAGGTTTTCCCTCGCAGTGACCACGGGGATTGAAGACTGACTCAGATTATAGCTTCCAAGAAATCCAGCATCTTTCAGCACTTCAAGCGGCAATTCGCATTCTGCCAAGTATCGTCGTCGGAGTCACTCTCAACTTCTCCACTGGCCTTTTTGTGCACAAGGTCCCGGCTCTCTGGCTCGTCGTCATCACTTGCATCCTTTCTGCAGGCTCTCCCCTGCTCATGGCAACCATCCAACCAACCTGGTCATACTGGACAAGTGCATTCTTCGCCCAACTCTTGATGCCCTTTTCCGCCGACGTCCTCTTTACCGTCGGACTAATTATCGTCACTGAAATGTTCCCTGATGACAAGCAATCCATCGCCGGTGCTGTCTTTAACACTGCGTCGCAGTTTGGAAACGCTTTTGGATTGGCCGTTATGCAAGTCGTGTCTACGCTCGTGGCCAAGGACCATGATGGGATGAAGCCTTCTGAGGCTCTTATGGAGGGATATAGGGCGAGTTTCTGGACCATGTTTGCGTTTATGATGGCATGTGTTGTCATTGCGGGGGCTGGACTGCGAAAGACGGGCAAGATTGGGTTGAAGCAGGATTAAAAGTTGGTGTGCATTTTGGAGTAAAAAGCTGGAGCCAGTAGACATGAGTAGAGGGCATACAAAAAAGGATAGCAGGACCGAGGTAAAAAAGGGGATAGAGGAAGATCGTACACAAAAGCCAATGCTTCAAAGATCCTTGCGCAGACTTCCACCCTCCAACATCTTCATGAACCTCTTCCTCTCCTCCTCATTAGGCTCATGCCACCACTCATCAGCATTAATCTTCTCAAACCCCTTCTCCTCCCACTCCTTGACGCGTTTAGAATCAATCTGATGCCACGGGACTCCTAGGTCCTTAGACACATGGTCCTTCAGAAAATCCATATACTGACCACCCTTGTATTTTCCCGGGTGCTTGCCGTCAACAAAGAAACTATTAATCATGGCTTCATCCTCTTTTTCTTGCTCCTCGAGATGTCTTTCCATGCCCTTGACCATCCTTTTCTTGTTGTAGGCCACGGGCTTCATCCATTTGGCGACCTTGTCGTAGTCGAGCTGGAAACCTGCCGAGTCGTAGGTAGGCGAGCCATTAGGTCCCTTCTTGTGACAGACATAGAGATCGTGAAATGTAGCACTGGGGTCTGCCAAAGCTTTATGCTCAAAATCTCTCGGTCGTGGTATGGGGATGTGAAACCGTTGCTTGAATTCCTCCGTGATATCAAGATCACTGTATCGCGGTCGCTTAACACGGCCCGGAGTGGGCCGTGGGTCCCTGAGCTTGTCCCGATCCCAGTCAAATTCCAGATCTGGGGTTGTGAGACGAGGCTTCTTAGTTTGTTCCGATGAAGTTGATGCTTCGGCTTGAGAGGCGCTGGCTCTTCTGCCCTTTTTGGCCTGCTTAGGTTTGGGCTCTGCTGCTGCCGTCGCTGTCTCATCCAACGATCTCTTGCGACCGTGGGACGTGGACGAGCTTGCCTGGTCGGCGTCGGCTTTGGCGTCTGAACTTCTGGTTCTCATCTTTGCTTGTGTTGATGAGAAGATGATTGTCAAGGCTGTTGACGCGTCGTGAGGTCATAACAAGACCCGACGTGTTACCAAGCATGACGACATGACGACTAGTGTCGAGACTATCTTGAAGTCATTTTTCATACTCAACCCATGGGGAATACGAATACAAAGGTGCTGATAATTCTTCTCTAACGTACACGATCGGTTCTATCTCCATGGTGTATCAAACTGTTTGCCTGCCGCCATCGCTTGTCGGTTAAATGGGTTAAAGAATCATGGTGCAGTTTCCAGGCTGAAAATGACCCATCCAGACATCGGAAAAGTACCCAGCGGAAAAGCACCTGTAACCGAGGTCATCTGGGCATTGCTTTTCCGATATCACAACACCATGACAAGGCTGTCGGAAATACACCATTGATGCGAGATTCGACTTTGGTGACGTAGGTAGTGCTTAAATCCGAAGGGATCGATCAAGTAGCTTATCTCCACATGCATGTTCAAGACCAATCTTGGCATACGGTAAACATTTCGACAGTGTGAGTTTTTAGAAGAAGGCCTCTAATGAATCGGAGGGCTTTAGGTATCCAATTGCTCACCCATCCCCAGATTCCACGCTCCCATATGCCCATCCAGGAAAGCCTCGATACCGCCAACACCTCCCGTAACCTGTAGGATAGTCAATCGCGCTGTAATCAACATCAATGGGCGTTGGGGACTCCTTACCAGCGATTCAAACTGTCCCCATCCCGTCATCTGCACAATAGAGCTCCCAGGGCTATGTTCCGAAAACCCAATACCATCCTGTCCAGCCAAACCAAGCTGACCAGTGATGTCCTCAGACGCGGGAGCAAACCCGATACTGTGAGGTCCAAGATCAAGTATATCTTGGTTCGTATATGATCCTAGTAGTCCCTCTTCCCCATTGCGCATGCTTGCGGAACCACTCCTGGCTCCCTGGTTGTTACCTGACCCTAGGTCAAGCAAATTGGTGTTATGTCTCAGAAGCTCGACTCGAAGCTCTTGGAGAACAACGCCATATCTTTGACCTAGGGAGCCAGGCATGGCGATCGAAGTTATCTGCGCTTGACATTTTTGTTGCCGCGTGGAATGCTGGGAGGTACGTTTCCGGTGGTGCATGTCGCTGCTGGATGGCGTAGACATAGAGCATTACGACGGCGGAAAAGGCAAAGTAGTGTGAGAACTTCGAATGGTTAGCCTACAAGGTTTGATCGAATTAGACCTCAACATACCCAGAATGTGTTATACAACAGTCCATTCGAGTGAAGGTCATCGATTTTGGTCACAATATTCATAGCAGCCTCCAAACAACGCTGAACATGCTCATGGGTAAGCTCAGAGTTCTGACGACTCCTAGAATTCCTCGTCGAGCCCAGGTTGGCGAGGCTGGCGAAATTGTTTAGCAAAAATGGACGGTGGACCAAGATCTGCGCATGCCAGCACGCCAAGTTCAAGACGTTGCGTTGCCGAAGAAAGATGGGCTGAAACAGAGATGGATCTATGCCATCCGTATCCACGAGGTAAGAGATTCCACTGTGCCAGTTGTCAATCTCCTTCGCGTACTTGGCCGCGAGCTTGTATTGGCTCTCGGTTGATGGCTGTCGGATGCCGTAGAGATCCCTTAGAATCTTGGCAACAATCCGAGAAAGTCTGGTGTTGTCAGTGATACTGATCTCATCAAACGCGGAGGCTTCTTACTTGATATGAGCGATTGAACCCGACATGATAGATTGGGTCATCCCCAGTGGTGAAGGTGCTGGCTGACCTCGAGCAAGTCGATTGTCATCCACGCAAAGCGGCAGTTCCTGATCAATATCATCATCATGAAACGTCCGAGGCCGTCCAAGTGCTGCACTGAGATAAGTGTCCAAGTTGTATGCACACCAGAATGTTCGTTTACGGCACTCCAAGTCGACATAGTCCGGGTGACTACTCGCATCGACACGGGACTTTCTATGGATACCCAAAGCAAGCATGAGATGGGCAGTAGTACCAAAGAGACTCCAGCAGTGATTCAAACGCGAGTGTGATAAGAGGTAAAGACATTGTGCCAGGCGTGCTTGGATACTAGTGAGCCGTATCGCACCCTTCTCGGCCGAGAGTTGGTCCTCGGCAGCGGAAAAGAAACGGGCGCTATAAATGGTCAGCCACGATGATGGAGTTTCACTCGCACTGGTCTTACCTTGAAGACGGATCGACTGTCCCAGCTTTGGACTTGGGATAATTCTCGGCATGTGCAAATACCATGAACAACAAAGCAGTTCTGCTTCTCGCGTCTGTCTGGTTGCGCATGCTCCCGTGGGTCTCGTAGAGTTCTTGCAGCCATGATTCAATTGTGGGACGGTGCAAGAATCGATGAGTAGCAGACGAAAAACTCGAAATATCGGCAGAGAAGAGCGTCTGCTTCAGATCTTGGGGGCAGGATCAGGAAGCGGGTGTCAAATTCTGGAAGTGGAAGATCGCCAAAGGTGAAGATGGAGCCGTCGGATGAGGATGCTGAGCGGTGCTGCTGAAGCTTTCTTTGAACTCTGAGCAGAAAAGATGCTCCAGAAGCAGGCCCAACCTATAAATGTTAGCAACTGTGCATCAGGGCAGCATGAAACATACGTAGTGGCCCTGCCGATCAATGGGCGCCGGCTCTGGAGAGTTACGAGACGACTGCGTCGACGTTCCACGCTCCGGCTTAGGCGGCTCAAACGTCCTAGCCTCTATAGAAACAGGACTCGGAATATGTTCCTCCATCTGAGGCGTTTCATTGGGCGGATCCGACCCTCTCAGCTGCTCCTCAGTAGCTCGAGGTGCATCACCCACGTGCTCCCCATACGCGTCCGTATCCATCTCGATGGAAGGAAGACGACCACGACGGTAAGATGCCGTGTACTTACAATCAAGACGAAGACGAAAACAAAGAGCACATGGATACTTTCCCGAACACCTAGTCTTGCGTCTATGAGGCGGTCAGCTAGTATCCATCAAGCGGCACGTAATAGCGACGGGGTCTTGACTGGAGATCGGATCTGGCCGGTATAAGTCGATCTCGGCTATCAAAGACCCATAGCCAAGTATAAACAGACCCATTCTCAACCTTTAATGGAAATGGTAAAGGGGAATTGCTCACGCCTTGCACCGATCACAAGCCCTGCTGGCTCTGCTCCTCACATGTGGATGTTTACGTCTCTTGTTGGGAGATTGACCTCTTCCATGAGCATCTCCGTCATCTTGCTGGCTGCTCAAGCCAGTCATGCTTGAGCTGCTGCGTCTGGGGGCGGAATCCATTGTCGAACAAAAAGACGTGCTGAAGGGGGCGGCTGCGGCGGGCTTGGATTCTCGCGCGTCACAACGGAAAAGGGACCATCGGAAAATGGGACACACACACAACACATGGGGCGGAGTTCTTATCTTTGTATCCGGGGGCGGGGAAATGGAGCGGGGGTTGGCGTCTGGGGTTAGCGGCGATCATATCCTTGACTCGTGGAGGGGGTGTTGGGGGCAATGAGCTGGGGATCGAGTTGTTCCTCGGTATTCGCTTTTCGGAAGAATGGCTGTTTGTTGGAGATGATGGGTGGTCTATGGCATGTATCTAGAAATAGCTCTGCGCAAGACGGACGACAATTAAGCCTTAGCCATGCGAGTCTCAGGATGTCTACCTATGCAACCGCAGTGTTCTCCAGCTCCCAGGCTTTAATCTCCCCCAATTGCCACAGTGACCGAGTAATTTGACCAAAAGGCCTGTGCTCAAACTTACCATTCCCTCCATTCACCTCCCGGTCCAACGAACCCCGGGCTCACCCATGGTTCCGCGTTCTTACTAAGTTCTCGAATCTTTTTCTTCATCAACCTCAATACCCAAACCAGGCCCCTTCATCAAGTCAATGTATCCATTCTCAATATCCCAGATCTCGGGGTTCTTGATGTACGACAATAAGTCATGCCCTCCCGTGTTGTAATGGATCCCAAGACTCATCTCTTGAATCGCAAAGTTGGGTGTCGTAGCATCGACCTGGATGTTGGCTGCCAGGGCAATCGGCCCAAGAGGACAATGAGGCGCGATCGCGACATCATAAGTCTCGGCCATGGCTGCGATTCGTCGCAACTCTGAGATACCTCCCACATGGCAGATGTCGGGCTGTAGAATATCCACACATGCCGCCTCGAGGAAGGGTTTTACATCCCAGCGACTATGGAGTCGTTCTCCAAGCGCAATGGGACAGGTGACGGTTTGCGAAAACGCCTTGATCCCCTCGATATGCTCAGATAGAAGAGGTTCTTCGATGAACATTGGCCGATGGGGTGCCAAGAGTGCTGCCAGCTGTCGCGCCATGGGTTTATGCACACGACCATGAAAGTCAACGCCAGCGTCCATCCCTAGCGCCTTGACAGTCTTGACCCTTTCCACGCAGGCGTCGAGGGCGGACGGTGAGTCCAGCCAGCCGAGATCTTCTGTACCGTTCATCTTGACGGCCGTGAAGCCTTGCGCACGACGAGATAATCTGCCCGAGTTGAGTGTGTTTTTCGCAATATGAGGAGTGGGTGAACGAACGCTGCGGTTTCAATGTCTGATGGTCGATCTCCTCCGATCCAAGCGTAGACCTTGATCTTGTCTCTCACCTTGCCACCTAGGAGCTGGTAGATAGGAAGGTTGAGTTTGCGGGCTAAGAAGTGTTAGTATTCGTTACCTAGATATATCTCTAAAAAGTGTCGATGTGGCTTGCCTTTGAGATCCCATAACGCAATATCGATGCCGGCCAGTGCGCTCATAAACACCGGCCCTCCTCTGTAGAAGCCCATTCGCCAAGATTTCTGCCAGATCTGTTCAATCTCGCTGCATTTGTCAGTCCAACAATTTAGAATGAGCTTCTAGGCAGCTTACTCGGCCTCCATGCCCGTATACTGGGAAATCCAAGCATCCAAGCACCCCTCAACAGCCTGCGTGTGCCCCTCAAGTGAAGCCTCACCCCACCCCACATTGCCGGCATCGTCGGTGATCTTGACAAAGAGCCAGCGAGGAGGGACGCGAAAGTACTCGGTTAAAGCAATCTTGCCCATGATGAATAATGTCCAATCTGGTATTTAAATACAATTCAGCTTGTTGAGCGATATAGAAATGCAGCTTGAAATGGAGGGTAGGATCGAAAAGAAGCTCGGAGTTCCAACCGAGTTGTTGCCGGCTCGGGTTAATTGCCCCCGGTCCGGTTCGGAGCTGGATATGCAGGTGTCTCCGCATTATGACGTGCCATTGCAACGACACTCGGGCCGATCGAAGATAAAGAAAGAAGTGAATGAGATAGATTCAGGCCTTGTCGAACAAAAACCCAACAACGTCAGGATCATAGCCTAAGTCTGTTCGCCAATCGCAGTGGTTCTTCCTAGGTCACTGTTAACTTTTCTTGCCAGACAGACTAGGAGTCATGCATCAACAGAACAAAACATTCGAAAACAACATTTCTACACTGTCCTGAACCGACAGAAGCTCGTTTTATTTTCGTGGGCAAGGATTTTGATTGAGCATGATGTAGGGGAGCCTTAGCGTAAAAATTAGAGCCATATATGGGGAAAGGGGCCATCTTGAGAGGGCATATATATGAAAAAGAGACAGACGTATAGTCCATGTTTCTATCTTTCAGACAGAGCCAGCTTCCTTTATCAACTTATCCATGACTGTTCCAGCACCAAATCGCTCAAACAAAGGTTTCAAAAACGGCAAGGCTCTGAATCATTACGGCTCTTTCGGCCAGAGGGAAAGTCCGCAGCTGCCGAGTAATCGACACGGCCGTAATCTCTGGATAGTTTATGGCCACTAGGTACCCATTGGCATGGTAGCTCCGGAGCCCTTCCCGAAGGTGCACTCCATACACACTGCTAACATCGCTTCGGGATGAGTTGATAGGCTTGATGGTTTCCAGCTCGTACTCCTTCTCGGCGTTCAAACGAAATAGCTCATGCCCAGGCTTGAGCTGGCCAACTTCTAGCCACGGATTTTCCTGGCGGGCAGTCTCGGGATCAATAGCATGAAGGCCGGTTGTGGTGTAGAAGGGGTGTCCCTCTGTGAAGAAAGGTGCTTCCGCGTTGAATCCGAACAAGGTGCCAGGGGCCGGGTTCTCGACGACCTCGTCGCTGCGGGTGCCCCATTGTTTTGCCCCGTCGGCACGGGTCAAGACCTGATCGCCCTCGGTCAAGTCCTCAATTGCCTTGGATCCACTCGATGCTTCGACCCTTGTGCCAGCGATGAAGCAACTCATAATAGGTTGAGTTAGATATTCACCCTCAGGCTCTTTTTGTTTCTGTCGTATTGTTCAGGTTGACGTTGCCATTCATGCAGGGTTCATTCTGATGGTTCTTGTACCAATCCGCAAGGTCCTTTCCATGCGTGGCAAAATGGAGTATGGTCATTTGCGTTCCGTAACATCCAGAAGCGGGTCCAGAATAGGGAACACTGCCAGTGCTGTTCAAGGTCTAAGCTGCCGCTGCCATGAGACCAGCACGCCAGAAATTGCCTGGGCTTTGGTCGTCGAGTGTGTTCATCCAGTGCTTCCAGAGCCTGTAGCTAATCGGACTGTACTGAGAAACGTCTACGCCGGAAAAAATTGAGCCATCAGTAATACTCGTCGGCACTGGCTCAGGTTGTTCCGAAGCGTCTGCCGTGGGGAATGTCATCAAACCCTCATTTTGTACTGCTTGAGCGAGGTCCAGTAGCGTTGCATCGGCATTGCAAGTGGGAGCATAGACCGTACTCGGCGTATACGAGTTGAAAATAACCTCAAGCTGTAGTGCACTAAGGCAATCAAGGTTCTGAGTAGTTGGTGGAGTAAAATTCTTCTGCCAGGCTTGGATGATAGTAAGTCCTGGAGACATCTCCAATTTGGTGTCCAGTGCGAAGCCAGAACCTTTAATCAGATAGACGTAGACGAATAAGCGCGTCATTGCGTAGTAGTGGTCACCTTGACCACGTAACGGGTCGAACTGTGGACTAACGAGAACGCCCTCGTACGCCGTCACAAAGGTGCTATCCTGTCTCAAGACCTGTAGTGGAAGAGAACCATCGGCGTGGAGTTGACGGTTGATATGGCACTCCTCACCCTGGGTACCTCGGCCTGGATCCCCCGTAAGGCGGTGTATTGAGGACTCATTCTCGACGTATGCGGACATGGACGATAAGGAGTTTCTGAGAGATGTCCTTGAAACTGTAGTGGAGCCCCTGGAGGAGTTCATCGATCAATAAAACAGAGTATAGTAAGAATTAGAGAGTCAGGCCTAACTACATCAAGAACAATTTTGATCTATAGCCCAGCGGAATCGATATATATCCTAACCATGAACACCTGGCGACCCATCCCGTTGCTCAGAAGATATCTGTCACTGCTCCTCTAGAAGCGTCCTTCACCAGGTGTGCGTATTTCGCAAGGGCACCCCTCGTAACAGGCATCTCAAACGGCTTCAAGCAGCCTAGACGCCTCTTGACTTCCTCTTCTGTAACGTGCGGCATATCGATGCGATGAGATACTGCATCAATACAGATCACATCGTCATCCTCGACAATGGCGATCGGTCCTCTCTCCGCTGCTTCAGGAACAATATGTCCTACTATGAATCCATGGCTAGCACCAGAGTATCTCCCGTCAGTGATGAGGGCAACGTTCTTAAAGTTCCCGCCGATCAATGATCCTGAGGCCCTTAGTTGCTCTGGCATACCAGGCCCACCTTTGGGACCTTCATACCGCACGACCAAGACGATATTCTCATCGCGAGGTACCTGTCCTTTGTCCAATGCGGTACACAGAGCTTGCTCCCCGTCAAATACTCGGGCCTTGCCAGTGAACTGAAGACCCTGTTTTCCTGTGATCTTGGCAACCGCTCCTCCGGGGGCAATGTTGCCTCGCAAGATCTCGATGTGGCCTGTTGGCTTGATCGGAGAATCTAGAGATCGAATGATTTCCTGTCCTTGAGGAAGTGAGGGCCAAGATTCCACGTTCTCTGCCAATGTCTGGCCTGTCACTGTTAATGTGTCCCCGTAGAGTAGCCCTCCTGCGATCAACAGTTTGACCACAGACGGGATTCCCCCGACATTGTATAGATCCTCCATGTTGTAGCGTCCACTTGGCTGCATGTTGGCGATGTAAGGTGTCTTATTGGAAGCTCGCTGAAAGTCGTCTAGCGTGAGATCGACATTGGCCGTCTTCGCCATGGCTATGGTGTGGAGGACTGAGTTGGTGGATCCTCCAAGACACATCATTATCGTGAGAGCATTCTCAAAAGCCTTTCTGGTCAAGAGGTCGCTAGGTCTGATGTTTTTCTCAAGACAATTCCGGATAACCTTGCCCATGGAGCTGCATTCCCTCATCTTGGTTGGAGATTTGGCTGGTGACGATGATGATCCCGGGATAGAAAGACCCAGGACTTCAATGACGACTGCAAGGCTGTTGGCAGTGTACATCCCGCCGCAGGCTCCCGGTCCAGGCACCGCGTTCTTCTCAACATCACACATCAGCTCCTCGGGCGTGTAGTCGGATCTCTTGGCCCACTCGTTCATCCTACCCAGTATGTATGCGCCTCGGACTTCGGATGAAGTATTAATGTCTATCGGGCGTTGCAGAAGCTTACTGAAGCCTCCACGCTGAGTTCCGCCGTATATTATCACAGAGGGACGGTTGTGTCTCGCGATACCCATGACACAGCCGGGCATGTTCTTGTCGCAGCCTGGGATCGCGATGCAGGCGTCGTGACTTTGGGCGCAGGTGACTGTTTCGATGCTGTCGGCAATGATCTCGCGAGACTGTAACGAAAATCGCATTCCTGGAACTGTCAGCTATATGCTTTATTGGTGCCTCACATACTCACCGTTGTGGCCCATGGTGATACCATCTGATACACCGATCGTGTTGTACTGCCAGGCAAGAAAGCCCTCCTTCATAACGGCTTCTTTGGCCACCTTGCCGATCTCGAGCACTTGGCAAGCCAGGTCAGTAATTCTCAGGTCGGCTCACTAGACACGGTAGAGCTTACAATGCATGCTATTAAGCAAGTCAGTTCCAGTTTTAAAGAAGAAAGTGTCTAATGACTTACTTGCACGGATTTCCCTCCCACCACACTGAAGCAATTCCAACCTGCGGACTGTTTTGCATGGTATGCTCGTCCGGGACTCCGGCGGCGTACAACATGGTCTCATAGCGTGTTCAGCCCTGGCGAAGACCACGGATAGATCAATTACTTACTTTGGCAGCAGGAAAGTCATGATCGTTCGTAATGTAGCTGGAGTGTCGGTTCAATCGCAGTTTTCCGTCCTTCTCCGCATCGTCTGGGAGACTGGGGAAGTTGAGGTATTGTCGTGACATGGCGGCGGGCAAGTTGCAACGAGGCTAGATGGTTGTTGTTTCTAGATGAACTGTCGGGATCGATCACAGACCCTCGTAACTAGAAAATGGACTAAAAACAGAAAAGAATGATTTGAAGTTGGAAACTTGAAGGAAACTTCTCTGCCGAGAGAAGACTCCTCCATTGGAACTGCCGGACTTCGGCGTGGTGCACGCCGAGAGATGTGACGTCCGCGTGATCAGGCTCCATTCGGCATTTGATGTGTCGTGAAGATGCGCGTGAGCGAACTAGGTATGCAGCAAGCATTTTATCCGTTTAACCGCCTAGAAAAATATTTATGTGATTGTATTGAATGCCTCCTTACTGGTCAAGATGGGTGTTGGTTCTCCAACTGCATGCAGCTCGCTCTTTGTTGCACCGAGACGCCCCGCGTTGACCTCCCTTCAACTCGGCAATCGGTACCCGAGACGGATCAACCTCGTGAGAAGAGGTATCATGATGGCTGTGAGACGAGTAATCCGTAAAATCAACCACTAAGACATAACATCCCGCCGAGGGCTCTTAAAGATGCCAACCAAAGACGTAATATTGAGCTTCAACCCCTCTCCATCCTTCACTAGGTACTCTTGTCAACTCCTCGACTCACCAGCATTCAAATGGGAAAACGAGTCATTGTCACTGGTGGCTCTGGCGTCGTCGGGCGCTGGGTGATACAGTCCCTTCTAAGCCACGGCCATCAGGTCCTCAACCTTGATCAGAAGCCCCTCGACAATGAAGCCGTTCACACCATCAAATGCGATGTATCCGACGCGGGCCAGGTGTTCAGCGCATTGAGCAGCAACTTCAAGCTCAAAGAACCTCTTGATGCTGGACCTCCCTCTCCCCCAGATGCAGTTATTCACCTGGCCGGCTATCCCAGACCACTCTTAGCCCCCGACAGCGAAATCTTTCGGGCCAATGTCCTCGGGTTTCACAACATCATCGAAGCCGCCTGTAAGCTCGGAGTCCGCAAGATTATACTGGCTAGCAGTGTCACCGTTTACGGTGTAACATATGCCCAAGGGGTCCGGCACTTTCCATCGTTTCCCATCGACGAATCGTTGAATCCGACTCCTACGGATCCATATGCACTGTCGAAACTGGTGGGAGAGACAGTGGCAAAGTCTCTTGCACTTCGATTCGGAGTCGATATTTACTGTTTGCGGATCGGTGCTGTGATTCAACCCCATGAATACGACCATCTCTTGGAAGACTACGTCTACAATGCACCTTCATGGGCTGTGCATGGATGGTCTTATACAGATGCTCGAGACTTGGGTCAGATGGTGCAGCGTGGCTTAGAGGTTGACGGCCTGGGATGGCAGGTCTTTAATGCTACCAATGACTCTATCACAAACACGACTCCTACGATCGAGTTTCTACGTCGCCTTTACCCTGAAACACCCATCACAAGAGAGTTGGATACCTACGAAGCACCGATGAGCAATAAGAAGATAAGAGACATGCTTGGTTTTGTGGAGGAGCACCCGTGGAGGAAATATTTTACCAGGTGGCGGGAAGGAACAATGCCAGACGAAGGAGGGAATAATGAGAGGTGATAGACTAGAGACGGAGCTGTAGCTAACACGACTGATGATCTTAATTCCCCTCATTTGGGCCCGACTCGTTCTTACCTGGCACTTGGGATTATTTCACTGTAAACTCCCATGGTGGAATGTCTTTTAGACTCCAAGGCCATCGTCAGACGACGATGCCAAGGCAAATTCTGACCATCCTCCCCTTCTCCCCTCCCTGAAGCGGAGATCCCTTGCTTGCTCCGCAAATCCTAGCATGCGGGGGTGCTGCTGACCTGACGGCGGTGAATTCTGCTAAAGTCCGAATATCCCACTTTTCAGGAAGCGTAAAATAGCTAACTCGACATGAAGATGTAGTGGCTTCGCTCAAGGATACTCCGAAGTGGAACCAACGGAGGACCAACGCCGAAGTTGCTGTTGGATATTCTAAGCTAGTGATCTCGGGCATTTACTAACCTTTGCAGTATCCATTACCTCGGTTTACGCCGAGGACTCCTGGACTTGGATGCAAAAACATTGAACCCAACGTCGCACCGCTTAGCCTTGCCAGAACGGGTATGTCTATGGCATGAGGTGCTCGATTCCTCCGTGTGGTCTTCTCGGGTCAATTCACCCCGGGGCTCATAAGTCCAGACATCAAGCTGATCAAGCTCCATCTACTTCTGATCACAGGAAATGTCAAAGTATATCAGAAAGAACAGCCCAGCAAATCTACCTAATTCTTTTTGGTCTTTCCAGGCTCAAGCTTGATCCCCTTCCATCTACGCTACTCAACACACCTCATTCTTGGTCTTTACACAATGGCACCTCAAAAGCCACTTCCCCATCTCCGGAAGACTGTAAGGTCGAGTCAACTCATTGTCGATGGTGAGCCTTTCCTTATGCTTGCCGGTGAGCTTCACAACTCAACCTTCAGCAATGCACAATACGCCTCCGAGATCTGGCCATCGATGAAGGCCAGGAACATCAACACACTCCTTGGCCCTGTGACTTGGGAGTTGATCGAGCCAACAGAGGGCGAGTTCAACTTTACAGAGTTGGATCAGATCATCCTTGACGCACGCAAGCATGGATTTCGTCTCGTCCTACTATGGTTTGGCATGTACAAGAACGCGCTGAGCTCGTACGCCCCTCAGTGGGTGCGCTGCGATCCTGAGCGTTTCCCGAGAATCTGCATTCGCGATGCCGCAGGTGAACTGAAAGTTACGGAAGCAATCCAGCCATACGGCGTCGAGGCTCAACAGGCCGACGCGAAGGCCTTTGCCCAATTGATGAGACACTTGAAGGAATTCGACGGCGTCGACAATACCGTCATCATGGTGCAGGTTGAGAACGAGATAGGGATCATGTGGGACGCGAGAGATCGTTCTACAACGGCCGAAAAGTTGATCCGTGGAGAGGCGCCCATGCGGCTCTTGAAGCACCTACAAAGCTCATGGGATGACCTTCACCCCTATTTCCGCGCCAAGTTTCCAGATTTTCAGCACCTGAACACAGCCTCCGAACCCCTAAGCTGGACCGAAGCCTTCGGTGATGGCGAGTGGAGAGACGACATCTTTATGGCCGATGCCTTCTCTCGCTTTGTCCACACTGTTGCCGCCGCCGGCCGGGCCGAGTACGATATTCCTCTGTACGTGAATGTCGCACTTTGCTCCGAAGACTCATCTTGGGTCGACTTTGGAGAAATCCCGGCGGGCGTACCAGAGGGCGAACGACCGGGACAGTTTCCGTCCGGTGGTCCTGTCGGCCACAGCCTAGACATCTACGTCCATAATGCCCCCGACATACAGTTCTATGCCCCAGATATCTACTTGCAGCGGTACGAGAGTGTGGCAAAGTGTTTTGCTCATAAACACATGCCTCTCTTCATTCCCGAACAGCGACGAGATGGATACGGAGTGAGGAGAATCTGGCCGGCACTTGCAGAATACCTCGCCATCGGCTGCTCCCCATTCGGAATCGACTCTTTGCCGCTAGAAGAATGTCACCTACCGCTCCACTACGGTCTGCTTTCCAAGGCTCGGAAGTTCATTCTGGACGCACAGGCGAACAGACCTGATGATCTGTTTGGCTTCTACTTTGACAATGCCGGTGAGTCGGATGACTCAAAGCAGTCTTGGGTCAAGGTTCTTGGTGAATTCGAAATCACAGTCGAGCGAGCTTTTGTTTTTGGTAAGCCAGTTGAAGCGGCGGGCATGATTATTCGACAAGTCGATGGGACGTATCTCTTACTCGGGTATGGTTACCAAGCCACATTCAAGAGCACGAGTTCAACGTCATGTTTCTCTGGCATCCTCATGGCCGAGGAGATGGACACTGACGAGCAGGGCAACTTGCTGAAGATTCGCACTCTCAATGGTGACGAGACGAGCCATCACAAGCTCATCACCATGCCCAGCCAGAAGCCTGACTATGATGGCTTTCCAATCCCATTCTTGGTTCCTGCGAGAACCATGATTGCAAGTTGTCGACCCTATAGCCTTGAACAGAGTGGTTAGCCGGATATGGATGAGAAACAGATACTGGCATGTTGGTATAGCTTACTTTATGTATATACATATCTTGACTCAATTAACCGCAGCAACCTTTTTCGCGCCCTATGCACGAGTTCCAAGACTTCATCACACCGAGATGGACCCCTCGGTAGCTTTTGTACATGTTTTCAAATAAATCCCCGCAACCAGTATGCGAGATTGGAAAGGCGACCTTTACGTCCACATCGATCTTCTGGCTCGGTTATCCCGGCTTCAACTATAACAAAGAACGCGTTTCCAACACATCATAGCATCAGATCCCAATGCTAACACAATGGCCTCTTTTTTAGCCTTCCTGCTGCCTACGGGCGGCTGCAGGCAGTTTACGTCCACATCGTGAATCTCTTGACGCCCCATTCTTCGATCACACCTTTAGCTATTAAATCACGCAGATATAGGGGTTTTTGCATATATTATAGGGTTTTAATGCCGTCATATGTTAACCGCCGTGTCCTTTGATACTGTGTTCGATAGCCCCTTTTGGGGACGTGATTGACATGAACAATTACACATCCAAAACAATGTGCGGGAATCGAATTCAAACAGTAGACGTCACCCCTCTTCTATTCAATTCGCACCATGATCATTTAATCCACGTCAAGTCCAGCGACTAACGTAGTTACAGTAACTTCATAAGCTGCATCCACTCGACCGTCGTTGCAGTTGCTTCGTCTCTACCGCCTTCCATCCGCGGGTTGACAATTTGCACCACAACTCGCTTGTACGTCGTCAGACTCGGTGAACCATTGTCCTTGACCTCGAGCACAAAATGAATTTCCTCACCCCTTTCCCGCGCCTTTCCCGGGACAAAGTCAACAGCACACTTGTCAGCAGCCGGCATCTCCAACTTGACCCTTCTTCCTGGGCACTCTGGATCCAGGTTCTCAATAGCAATGTCGGGAACCTGCGGGTCGATCAACGCCATCGTGCTGACCGTGACTTCCCTGTATTGGAACCACTTGAAGGTGAGCTCGTCACCGTCGGGATCGTAGCTCTTTGAGCAATCGAGATGGAGTGTCTTTCCAACCTCAACTTCTACCATAAGTGGCTCGGGGCCAGAACTGTCGTTGACGATGACGACCGGTGCATGGTTTGCGGTGGTGATATCGCTGGACAATGTCCATTGCATGCGTGCCGCGAAATCGTTCTGGTACGCGTCTCGCCAGCGCCAGACAGTGGCGTAATTGGTCGTATATGGCTTCCCATCGGCTCCAATGACGCGGTCAACAGCGTCTGAGTAGTGTCTCGCTGCGAGGCGAAGGTCAACAGGGAGATAGCGCCCTCCCCAGCTGCCCCATTCTGGATGTTCGGGGTGGCCGAGACCATTTTGAATCAAATACAGAAAGGTAGCAGTGTCACCCTCGGTAAGGAACATTGTATCAGGATAGACACTGCCGAGAGGCCCGATTTGGATATTCTCCTTAATCCACTCCTTGGTAAATTTGGTAGGATCGGCTGCGCGTTCGCCATCGATCTGCCCAGAGATACCCGTCCAAGCAGCCAGAAGGTACTGGTTCCAACCATGAAGGGAACAAATGTAGAATATGTCTGGAAAGGTTGTTCTGATCCACAGGCCAGTATCATCCTGGTCGGAAATGGTATAGACTCGCAGTCTAGATCTGAGAGCGATGCTTCTGGCTTCAGATCGTGTCTGTCGAATCGAGTGGAGGGCTTGAGCTAAGACATTGGAGCCACCCCAGCAGATGACCCAAAGGGGATCTGTCGACTCCTCGAGAGATTTGATCAGAAGTTTCGCACCATCGCTCGGCGGTACGCCTGGCTCCAGGGCTTCTGCACCGTACAGTGCTGGCCCGGTGGTCACAAGCTTGAGCAAGCTTTCGGCGCTTGGATACTGGTTTGAGGGATGTGCATGGGCGTTGAGAGATTGCACGACTTTTCCATATGCATTGATGATAGCGACCATGTCCTCAGGACATACGCGTCTCTTCATGTGGGTAGATGTGCAAGCAACGATGCCTCTTGTGTCGAATTCATTGCAGTAGAGCAGATAACGGACGAGTGATTGGGCATCATCCGGCTCATTGGCAATATCAGAGGTAACAAACACCCGCGGCTTGCTCTTGACTTGACGAAGTTGAGTCTGCTCTGTCATGTTGGAAGTGTTGAACAGGGGAACAAAGAAACGAGGTGGTGGGGAAGGTCCTGAAGCAAGAGCCGTATGAGTCTCGATAATGAGACACACTTCCCAAGTAACACCAACTTTATCTTATTGTTAACAACGTGTCTTGTATGCTACCGACCTCCATCGGGTAAGTTTAAGCCTCCAAGTATCTTGCTCTGAGAAAGGTCAACCCCCAAAGCCATGTGGTAGGAATTTCCTATCTCAGGCATACCTCGTGAACTCTGTACCCGCGGACTCAGTACATGTGGACTCAGAGCTCGGTCCATGGGGCAAGTAAGTATGTGGCTAGATTTTTCGGAACGAATCCGTAAATAGGGCGGAGGTCCTCCCCCGTCGTTGAATACGGCCCAGGCTTCCCGCAGCTAACCACCGCGCGTCAATCTTGTGACTAAACAAGCTAGCTGACAAGCTCATGTGTAACAATAGACTAGGGATAGCCTGCCCGGTCATGCACTCGAAGAACCACTCCTGCGGACCCCTCGACTGCCTGTGGGCGCTCATCTTATCCTCTTCTGTTATTACCATTTCCCTGAAGGATGGCAGACGTCAATTCACCCATCCCCATTGGTTCTGTCGTATCTATCCTGTCCTTGGCCTACCAGGGGGCGCACATTTGGCAGCCCCAACCACTCCACGCTCAAGCTCGGGTCAGGAGCTAGCGAGCCTTCTCCTCAACCTTAACCATGGCTGGCCGAGTTCTGGGGTAGTAAGCCGAGAACCGAGACTTCCCCAGAGAAGCTCAGCTGAGGGGGAGATCCCCCATGCAACGTCCTTGACTCGGTGTTGCAATGTCGCGAGCAGGTAAATGTGTGACTACCCAGTCCCCCGGGCCTGATTAATTAGGGATAGACTGTGTAGGGTTCTCCGAGGAAGTATCATCGCCTGACAGAAGCTTAGAGTTGCCCAGTTCGGCAAGGGACACCATCGGGGCGATTCTCCAAGACCTGGACTAACCCTCCGCCCCCGGATTCCTAGTCTCCAAACATAGGGCATGGACAATCCGGGGAAGACCAAACCCCCGCAAATCAAGAACCTTCACCACCACTCATGGCACCAGACAGAGGTATAAGACCACGGCCTCCTTCTTGCCCACTCCTAACAACCACTCACCTCAAAACACACATAGCACAATTTGACTTCTATCTTCCCCCTATATCGTTGAGACGCAGCACGCTTCTACCATGACAGTGCCAAACATGAAGAAGCCGCGGCCACGGCCCAAGCGGTTGAGGAGGCCCAGAATACGACCAAGACGGCCCCAAACTTCGAGGAACTCACCTCTACCGCCTCAGCCCAAGGTCAAGGCCTCACTGGGTACGAGCACCTGTCCATCTGGGAAACCATCAAAAAGTTCAAGATGGCCTCCCTCATCTGCTTTGTCGCCGCCATCAGCGCCGCCGCTGAAGGATACCAGATCGGGTATGTAGATTTCCTTGACTTGAACACAATCAGGTACACAGGCTGACCTTTTCTTGTCACTCACCCGACAGCTTGGCTGGGAATATCATCGCCAACCCTGGCTTCGCTAAACAATTCGGAACCCAAACCAACGACGCCGGTGAGAAGGTTCTCGCGTCTTCCGTCATGAGCACCTGGGGTTCTGTCGCAGGTGTTGGCCAGTTCGTCGGTCAGATGGCGATCCCTTTCGTGTCCAACAAATTTGGTCGAAAGGCCGCCATGTACACACTGTGGCTCATTCTCGCCCTCAGCGTCACTGTCGAGTGCGTGTCTCGTAACTGGAAAGTCTGGCTGGTTGGCAAGATCTTGGGCAGCATGGGCGTGGGCTGCCTGCAGGCAACCATTCCGGTTTACGTCGGCGAGGTGGCTCCTATCCGAGCAAGAGGAACCTTCCTGATGTGTTATAGTTTGTGGTGGGTTACCGGTCAGTTCTTTGCCCCCGTGGCGTTGCAGTCCATGTCGACGAATGACTCAACCAACTGGTTGACTCCTGTCTACACACAATGGGCACAAATCGGACTGATGCTCATCATCTTCATCGTCATCCCTGAGTCTCCGTCTTGGTATGCCAGCGTCAACAAGACTGAGCAGGGGAAGAAGAGTCTCGGCATCATCTATGGCGGTATTAAAGACTTCGACATCAATCGCCAGTACCACCTCCTAGAAATCAACATCGAGCACGAACGCGCTGTCACACAAACCGGCGAGGTTGCAAAATGGTGGGAGGTGTTCCGAGGAACTGATAGACTCCGGACCATCATCTCTTTCTGGGCTCCTTTGTCCCAGCAATTCATCGGTCTCCAAGTCTTCTTCACATACGGCACATACTTCTTCCAACAGGCCGGAATTCAAGACCCGTTCAAGGTCACTTGCATTACCAGCGGCGTCAATATTGCAGCAAGTTTTGTCATCATCTACCTAGCTGATATTACCGGTCGTCGATGGATAGTCTGTTCCGGAACGACACTTTGCATGGTTTGTAATGTTGGTGTTGGCATCCTCAGCGTAGTGCCCAGAAGCAGTACCTCTGATATTTTCCTCGTTGTATTTGCCGTCTTTTGGAGTAAGTTACGACGCTGCCTATGTTGACGGGCATTTCTAATACCTGTCGATAGATATTGGCCTCATTGCCAACAGTGCCAGCGGATACGCCTACCTGAGCGAGACTTCCTCACTGAGGCTCCGAACATACACTGGAGGTTTTGCGATTGGTGTCATTGGTCCCCTTGGCATTGTTCTGAGCGTTTTGGTTCCCTACATGATAAACGCAAACCAGTGGAACTGGGGTCTCAAGACCTGCTGGTTCTTCACCGGTATCGGCATGCCTTTCGTCGTGGCAATGTGGTTCTTAATGCCCGAAACTGCTGGGTACGCTCTATACTTGGCTCTTCTTTGGAAAAGTTACTTACTTTCTGTGCAGACGCTCTACTGCCGAGCTTGATGAACTGTTTGAGCGCAAGATCAAGCCCTGGAGGTTCCACAAGACTGAGACGCTTACTCAGAAGATCATCGAAATGAAGGAGGGTAAGGAAGGGGGAGAATCCAGGGAGGAAAACAATTAGATTGTCCTGCAAAGGGGGGGTTGCCGGGATACGGAGCGAGCATGGCCGTCAGGAGGTGGTCCCACCTTTCCCGAGGGATGTTCATGCGCTCTTTATGCCGTTAGTCTGCAGGAACTTGGTATGACTGGTCTGAGCATCGTCTCGCCCATCTTCCAATGCCTATTATACATTTCTTTGAGTGGTTGTTCTTGCCAACGTCAGTTACATAGCTCCGTACAACTATCGTTGCGGTTGAGCCGAACCTGCTGCATACCCTTGGTGTCCCTGCACAACGCCCCGACCCCCCTTTCTGCATATGCGCCACGCAGGGTGCGCACGGGAGAACCCGCACCGAGCCAGGCACGGCGACAGAAGGCTTCACTTGGGCATCTCCCCGGAGGCCGCGTAACCGCGTGTGTATAGTAGCTGCCCGGGCCCGTCAGCCGTTAGCTGCTGCCGCTGCCGCCGGCCAAGGCCGTGGAACTGCCTAGGCCCGAGCCGGAGGAGGGGCACACTACAGCGCCCCGGGCCCCGCTCCACCGCACCTGCGCCTAAGCATAGCACCCTGACCCGCGCGCGCCTCAAACCTGGATAAAATATACTCTCCTTATCTCCCCTTATCTCTCCTTACTACGTTGTTGCCTCGGTGGAAGGCCAGATGAAAGTTCACGTAGGTAGCTACCGACAGTAAATGGGTGATTGTGGAAGATGGAAATTTGCGTGATCGGTTTCGAGAGGGGGCTGGGACGGACGATTGGGAGATGATTGACACCAATGTTATCCCTAGCAGAAGGCGTGTTTAATTGCGACAATAATGGACTTGATGAGTATGCCTCGAGTTTTAGGAGTGGAAGTATTTGGAGGCCAGCTGGGAAGATTGGGTTTCTAAAGTTCGTGGCTAGTATGTAGGCGGAGCTACCCTAGGTTCACCTTGAGATCTAGACGATGAACGGGTGGAATATGAGCAGGATGAAGAAAGGCTAGTATTTCTGGAAATAAGGATAGATTAGACAGGCAGACGAAGGGTCAAAATGCCCTCAATAATTACACGTTGGATGCTGTTGAGGTTTGTTCTCTTGCTACAAATCAAGATAATTTCGAAGCTGATGACTACGCATGACGAAGAGTGGGGTTCGTGGGCCAAGAATGTGATATCATGTTGGATCTTGGGAACGGATGAATGAGGGATTGGTTGGCCCTAAGGGCTAGGTTTACAGACATGACCTTGGAAAATGGGGACGGAGCTAGCTTATGCGAAGAACAAAGAGTCAAAATTGCTACTGTCTGGGCTAACGGTTATGACAAATGTATTTCATCACTTTGCTCAAGTCCTTGACAAATTAAGGATATGAGAAGAAGACTAGAGTGCATTCCTTGGGCTTGGCGGGCAGTGAGATTCGATGGAACGGACCTGATAAATCACTTACTGCAATCCGATCAGCCCTGCCGCCTGACAACCGAGGGAAGGCTGATCGATACTCGTTAAGCCGGCCGGCTGTAAGCCAAGAATATCACAGAATGATAATCAAGTTCGTCATTAGAAGCGCCGAGGACGAAGGAACATATGGCATCGACGTTGACTTGAAGGCAAACGGACTTGTTAGTGCGACTTGAAAGTCTGGATTGATGAGGTGCAACACTGACGCAAGCTGGATGTTACTTTTGGAATGGAAATGAGCAAAGGGTGAGGAGGATACAAGCATAGAATACTGGTCGATCAGGATGAGACCGAGGACGAGACCGACGATAGGGGAAGGGACACGACTTGGCGGACATGCCGAGAGTTACCAGCTGAAGATGGCGCTTGGTCAAGGGCTCGAAGGGGCGGTGGGGGGAGGCCTCTGAGCAATTTAATGGAAATAACACGGCTGTGGGCGGGATGCATGCGAAAGAAGTTCCGAGGACATGGCTAACAGGTGCTGAGGTCGACGTGAAGGAGGAGTCGCGGTGCGTCGAGAGAGAAGCCAACTTGATGTGGCAGGTGGTGGGATGTGTTGATTGAGAGAAAGAGGAACGCGACCAGATGATGAGAGCAAACCAGCTGCAAAGCTTCAGGAATCTTACGTTAAGTCGTCGGAAAGCGGGCATGAAGAGATCAGGAGGTAATACAGCCTAGGCCCAGGTCTGGTGGGTGTACGTAGTAGACTCGCTCCATCGTATCTGGGAGCAGCCATCGACCCAACCCGTCTGTGGGAAGCCCAGCAGCGGAGAGGATGGGCGGTCGATTTCGTGACGAGAACGGGGTACGCGCGTATTTGCGGGCGCAAGAAATTGAGAGAGAGGATTGAAAAGGGAGTGCCGTTGTGCCCGTTGTGTTGGTTATTGCGTTGGCTAATTATTGAGTTGTTTGATGAATTTAGGCACCTCGGGTCACACAGGCCGGGCTTGAAAAGGCTGCCATTCTCCTTGGTACAACCTTGGAGTTCCAGAGCAATGCAATACCTGGTCGTGCGACTTATCCTAGAGATCGGGAGAGTTGGTGGTGTGAAGAGTTGCCGTTTATCCAGTGCCAAGAGTTGAACGCTAGGATATATCCTGGGCCTCACGGTTACTCCGCAAATAGCGTGCAAGAACCAAGAAATGCCAAGATATTTCGGTGAGAACTCGGGTGACTTCAATGGACCAAATGAAATGCCAAGCATATGACCATCGAGTGCCAAGAACGACCATTGAGTGCCAAGAGCGACCAAAAAGACGGTCAGTCTCGTCACGAACCAGTAATATTTCATGGAAGCCTTGATCAACCACCCACTCACTCTATTTATGGGAACCACGCCAAGTGGCATCTCACCACAGTACTACGTAGTATGGAAATGCCAAGACTCGGTCTGGCTCAGTAGCTCGATGTACTACGTAGTACAGCTATCATCCCACCGAGCTCGCCTTGCCAGGTCTGTCTCACCGTGTCCTTCACGTCTCGGATTTCGAAGGGGACCGTGTTTCTTGGAATAGGAGGGCCCAGACGACCCCCACTCGTGGCCCCCTCTCACGATCGTGGAGCCAAGAATCTCCCCACAAACGCCCTGCACACCAAGAGTCTTGGAAAGGGCGGGAGACCCCAAGAGAGTCTCGAATAGGTAGCCAAGAGTTCCATGTCATGTCAAAGCTTGCAACAAGCTTTGACCAAGCTTTGTGCTGTGACCAACATCGTTCTCTCGGAACAGCTCCTTACTTGCCGCGGGCCTTTTGTTTCTAGGATATTCTTCGATGATTACTACGTAAGAAGCACAGGCCATGAGTGAATTGTTTTCCATCTCGGTTTCATGGAATCATCCATGTCTCTGCGAAGCCGCCAGCCCTGTTAATGCGCATCACCGTATGGACGACTTCCCGAAGTGGACTATCAACAACCCTCGCGTCGGTCGGTTCTCCGAAGGTGTCAACGATCCAGGGTCTATCAGAAGTAATTCCCGCAAGACCCTATCCAAGGGTCTCTATGGGTCAGCAAAAGTCACTCTCTCTCTTTCTCTCTCTCTCGCGGATGGTCTGGGTTTGAGTTCGCAAGCGATGGCCCTTTTCCTGTCGAATGTCTCATGATTAAACGCCGGAACATTAACGTCAAACATTCCATTTTCCCGCATTCGTAAGGGATGTGCTGGCCTCTTGATTATTCCAGTTATTCGGGAAGATTCGGAGGTTGTTCTTTTGGAGCATTTGGAGCGCTATGATATCACCGTGGAGAGATTTTGAAACTCGTTACTCGTGTCAGCAGAGAATATCCTTGAACTCCAACATGGCGCTCGATATTCATCGCCCTACATCTCTTGGACTATATATTACCTCGGGTCTCACTGCCTCACTTTTTAGTTATTCTTATCCTCTCACTCATCTTCGCTCTCAGATGCGTCAGTGAAACAACCTTCTTGGAACATACATACATTGCATTGATCTCGCTAAATAAGATTTCACCATCAACCCCTTTACACCTCGGTCGGTCCAGGAGACCAGTAAAGGCTCTCAATATACCGACAACCAACAACAAAAAATCACGGTTTAGACCAAAACACTTTGTTCTCTTACCCAACTAAAAAAGATACCCATTGGGATTTTCACACATGTCTCACAACACCATCACCAACGACATGATATCGGAGAAGAAGGAGATACCGGACCACAGCCAAGGAGATCATAGCGACGCTACCGACCATGAAGGTTTCGACCACAAGCCCGTCTACTCCGATGAAGGAGAAGTAGACGTCTTTGGGGGTGAGGGTGGAGCCAACTTCCGTACCATGGGCCGCTTCGATACCGTCTTTGCCCTCCTCACCAACCAGTTTGGTCTCGGAGCACTTGCCCTCCCTTCAGTCTTCAAGACTCTTGGTCTTATTCCCGGTCTTATCACTCTCATCGGCGGAGCCCTCATCACTTACTTCAGTGGTGTTGAGATTGTCTGGTACTACTTGGCCCATCCTAAAGTCACCAATATCGCTGAAATGATGAAGATCGTGGGAGGCCGCCCAGCAGAGATCATTACTGGCATTGGCCTCTTACTACAACTCATGATGACTGCTTCCTCTGCAGTTGTTACTATCTCCATTGCTTTGAATGCCATTAGCGAGCATGCTGTCTGTACAGTTGGCTATATCGCTATTGCCTGCATTCTTTGCTTTATGCTCTGCATTCCCCGGACTGCTAAATTCTTGGCTCAGTCTGGCCTCCCTTGTATCCTTAGCATCCTTGCCGCGGCTCTTGCTACTATGATCGGCCTCGGTATAAACAACCCTCCCGGAGCTCCAGAAGGCTGGAAACCCGAGATTGAGCTTTTCGGAACTCCTACCGTCCGCCAGGTCCTCAACTGCGTTCTCAAGATCCTCTTTGCCTTGGCTGGTAACTACGCCTTTGTTACCTATATGGCTGAGATGAAGAACCCTGAGAAGGACTTTATTTACTCTCTTCGATGGTTGATGGTTACATCCGTTGTTTTCTATGCATTCATCGCCATCGCTGTCTACTGCCTCGCTGCCGAGTTTACCGCCTCCCCTGCTCTGAGCTCCGCGCCTATTATTGCTGCCAAGGCGGCCTACGGACTCGTCCTCCCCGCTATCTTAACTGACGGTCTTGCTTGCGGCCATATCGGTACCAAGTATGTCTACATCACTATTATGCGCCAGATCAATGCTCTCAAGGAAGTCACTGCAAATACCACCAAGTCATGGGGTATCTGGATAGGCAGTAATGCTGCCTTCTGGGTTATTGTCTTTGTTCTCTCCAACACTATTCCTGTTTTCGACTCTATTGTTGCCGTTAGTTCGGCTACCACTTACGCTTGGTTTACATATGGTATTAGCGCTTTCCTCTGGCTGCACCTCTACAAGGGACGCTACTTTGAGAACTGGAGGAGTATCATGCTGTTTACTGCTAACATTGGCTTTATTGTTTTCGCTTTATTTTTGAACAGTGGTGGAACTTGGTCTTCTGTTACTGAACTTTTTAAATATTTTTGCTACTTCCTCTGATATTAGAGGATGTTTTAGCTGCGGTGATAATTCTTATATAGGATAAGGATAGAGAGATATTGAAGTTAGAATAAATTAGATCACAACTTTTTGTTAAAAAGGTCGCATTTTTATGTGATATGGAGCTCATACAAGTACATGCAAGCAGTATGGAAGTGATTGAAAAGCGCAGAAGGCTCCTCCAATACGCGATGGCAGGAAAGGCCTTAGTGGTGCACAGCCCTCATCAATACAGTTGTTGTTTTCACATTCACCCTGTTCGGCATAATTCTACTTCTATGTACAATATTCGAGGGGGCCTACCTAGGCTTGCATCAACTACATCATAGGTATTCTAAGGTACCTGCGCAAAGAGCAGATCAATCAACACATGGTTACATCTCTTTCTCAACGCCTACTCCACAGCCATCCCAGCCTCGTCCAACTTCTTTATGCAGGTTCTCACGTCACCTACGCGGAGCGAGGTGGACAAAGCACACAGCGACAATGTATCCTTAAAGATTGGAGTGCAGTCGATGAGGAATCAGTACCGAGCTCCCAGGTTTAGATGGGTGTGCTGGCTACTCTTCTTCATCACGTCTTTTCCTCTTCATCTCTTCCTCAACGATCTTGTCTGTCGGCTATCCCGGCTTCAACTATAATAAAGAACACATTTTCAACACATCATAGCATCATATCCCGATGCTAACACAGTATCTCTTCCTCAACAGTGCCATCTTTCTGATAGAATACATGAGCTCTGACTGGAACTTGACAATCGCCTCAGGGATTCGTCAACGGGGCCTAGTATTACCCTCCGGGGGTTGCCGTGTGGCCACCTACAGGTCGAGACGAATCCTTGGTCGGAGTCAATGAATATGGGCAGAGCTTGTCTCTTTCAGACTACTTCGACCCAAATCGACTTCACAGCAAGCAATGCGCGAGATTGGAAAAGGCTAGAAGTCCCCGATTGTCTGTCTCAATATTAGTATTGCAACGGACGTGTCAACTTTCGTGACCTCGTCATGATTGTAAAGTCAAAAGACATGCCTATCATGACATCAGGTAACTCTACTCTAGGCTGGAAACAGAGCGACATCTTCCAACTAGCCAGACCGTCCGGCATATCTCAAGTTCAATGATACAAAAAAAACTTTACTGTTGATGAGATCAACTCTCTTTGGTTCACTGCCAGTTGCAACACGCGATCGCTGGCCGAAACTTATCGAAACCGCTCTTCGTGTGTTCAGAGCTGCACCAGGGCTTTTGGCAAGCAAATGGACGTCCTTGATCTGCACCAAATGGATGACTTCGATCTGCAGCAAGTAGATGATCGCGACCTATTACGAATGGAGCCAAAGGCCCTCGCGTCGATCCCATCCTCGTACAGCTTCCAGTTTCTCGACCTTGGAGACACAACCCAATATTGGCCCGATGTTACCTCAGATGTCATAACCCTCGACTTGGAGTACTGTTTGGTGCAGGAATTCTCGCCTACCTTCAAAGTCTGCGTATCGAGTGGCCTTCTCCTGATCGTCGTCATATCTGTTTCTCTAAAAGCCGGCCTTTGTGTTATGGTGCTACGCTACCTACCCAAAGAAGACCCCTTTGTTGTCCCGGGAGATGCCATCGCATCATTCATCCGATCCCCTAACAAGTTCACAACAGGAAGATGCCTATTAGATAAGGAATCCGAAGGTGTTCTTGATGACAGAAGCTACCCGTATGTGGGTGTCCCCATGTACTGGAAGCCAGATCACCGGAGATGGTCAAGGTCAATCGAGGGCATGGTCTGGCTAAGGACTTGCTCTCTTCTTATCGCTAACCTTATGTTTCTCTTTGCCATGTTCTTCCTCTCGTAGTCTGAAACCCCACTCGGCAAGCAGACCCTTATTCAGGGCGCGACAAACGGGGTCCTTGACGTCTCTGGGGCGACTGCTAGTGAGTTTATCCCGGCCGTCACGAAAGGCAACCTACCGTAGCTCCTTCTCTCAATATTTTGCTTTGACTATAACTCGTTTTTATACGCGGTTATGTGCGGAGAAGGAGTGGAGTTCATACGGGACAGGCTACCGCCCATTAGGGGTGACTGAGCCACGAGGGCTTCAAAGGTCGACCTACAGACTGCAATTACCATATTGATACACTGTTCCATTGATCTTGGCTAGCATTTCTCTGCATTGGATAGTGTCAAAATCTCTATATGTTTTTGTTTTTCGAAGGCGGTATGTTTTCCTTTCTTATCCATCGGTCATTCATGATTCTCACCTACTCAGGATACTTTGAACCTCCAACAATTGACGATAACTCGCCACTACGGACCGGACTTAGCGATGACGCTTTCGTTGGGATTGGATGGTCTCTAGCGTTGTTCGCGGTACTGGTCGCCGTTTCCATCATGACGGCTCTACCCTTGATCCTTATATGGCCGACCATCAAGAGTCACATGCCACCTACCGGCAACAGCTCTTTGGTCATGTCCACGGCTTACCATGTTTCTGTACCTGAAGATCTCACTACAAGTCCATCTGATAGACCAATCTCAGAGCTGGAAATTCCTGACAAGCCAACGTCCCTGGAGACAATCCACGATTATGTTTCCGACCTAGAAGCCTCTCAAAGGTTCAGTGGATCAACAACGTCCGAGAGGTAGCACCTAATAGCGCCTTTAAGTGCGTCCCTGTAGCCTTAGGATGCATTCAATACCAATATCAAGTCTTGCATGTCAAAGCCTAGTGTTCGAGATACGGAGAAATACCTTCTAAGAGTCTCACAGAGCCACATCCGTTGGGGTGAAGCGAGGGCGCAGGCGTTTAGAAGCAAACCGGGAATCAGGGTTAAGGATACGATAGGCCACTTGATTTTCGGTACAAGAGAGCATGATGCTGGTGACGCAATCAGGGGACGACTGTACACGTAAAAGAGGTTTCGAAAATAGACAAGTCAATGATGGTACCACTCCGTGTTGTAAGTTGCCAATACCACTCCAAACTGTGAAACATGACTCAATTGACATGATATAATGAATTGAGATAACGCTTTACTATATCTGATCATAATGGTATTTGATCCCTCACTGACACCCCGTATCCTCCTCTCACCCTCACATAACCATCGCTTAAGACGTTTCATGTACCAACTGGTATCTCTCCTTAGTAGACGTAAAAGTTGGTCTCCTCAGGGTTCTGCTCCCTAGTCTTCTTGTTCTGTCTCTGCAGAGCAATCCTCAAGACCCACGCGCAGATGCACACACCGGCCGAGAAAGCAATGCAAGCCACCATGGGCTGGAGGTAACGAGGAGCAGCAGACTTGGGCCACAGGTAAGGAGTGTAGACACTAGCAAGGTTTCCGAAGGTGTTGCACATGGCGATCGCAACAGCCTTCTTCTCGTCAGTCTGACCGACGACAGAGGCTGTCCAGCCGAGAATGATGTTGTTGACACCGTATGTGGCTCCGACGAAGAGCATGATTCCCACGAAGCGGACGGGGACGTTGAGAGTGGCGCAGCACATGGCGAAGCCAACGATGGCAACAGCCTTGCTGAGTGTTACGTGCCAGGTACGCTCGTTGAAACGTCCTGATGACCAGGAGACGGCGATGGAGACGAAGCCCGAGAAAAGGTAGGGCGGGCAGGTGAGCACCAGAGTGATGGTGGTGTTGTATCCGAGGGTCTCAATGACAGTAGGAAGGAAGTTCTTGAATCCGTTGGCCTATCACATGGGTCAGAATGCTGTTTGCATATTTTCTCATTGAAGCATTGCTTACCGAAAGATGGAGGTTGTCCATAAGGCAGAAGACCCAAGTGCGCCAGTCAGAAGCAGCCTCACGGAGACCAGTCCAGACAGAGGTACCCTCACGACGACCGGTAGTATCGCGGCAGATACGCTCATGAGCAAGTTGGCGTTCCTCGGGAGTAAGCCATCGTGTCTTGAGGGGGCTATCGGGAAGGGTGAAGAATCCAAGGATGGCGACGGCGATGGAGAAGGCACCCTGGATGATGAAGAGCCTAACTCTCAATGTTAGTTAAGTTCAAAGCTCGAGATAAGCATCCTCTTACCATTGCCAACCAGCCAGACCATTGACCTTGTCAAGCTTCGCAAAGATGGGAGCCGCAATCAGACCAGAAAAGGAACTCGCCATCATGTTTCCAGTGTAGAAGATAGACATGCGAGTCGCAATCTCCTTACGGTTGTAGAACATGGAGATCATGTACAGAGCACCAGGATAGAATGGCGCTTCTGTGATTCCGAGCAGGAATCGGCACACCAGCATGCTCTCGTAACTGTTCGCCTTGTACGTCAGGAGAGACAGAACGGACCAAGCCATGCAGAAACCAGCCATGTACCACGAGGGTCGCACACGGTTGAGAATCATGTTGGAGGGGATCTGCCCGCAGAGGTAGCCGACGAAGAGAATCGACACGCAAGTGTTGTATTGAGTTCCCTTGAGACCCAAATCATCTTCGAGACCGTTCAATCGTCCGTTAATCATGGCATTTCGATCGAGGAAGTTGAAAAAGTACATGAGCCAAAGAATGGGCTAAGAGTGAAAAGTTAGATAAGCTTCAATTGAGTCGAGGACGCCATCACTTACCATCATGTACCAGTCCAGCTTCTTGACGAGGGCAATCTCCTTGGGATCCGTCTTTGCGCTGGCGCCAAACGCGTCGACCTTGACATTCTGATCCGTCTTTTTGAATCTGATCTTCTTCATCTCGCGTCTCGACATGCGAGATGTTGTTCTTGCCGTCGTGCGCCATGATAAGCTGAGAAGGATGTGGACAATGGGGGGAGACAGAGTCCTTTGGGGGTTTGATACGGGTCGAAAGAAAGGTCTGATGTATTCCTCAATCAAAAAGAAGGTTCCCCCAACACTTTATACCAAAGAAATCACAACCAGGGAATCCTTGGTTGGGGCGTTTCTAAACCTGGCATCTGACCCGAACGGCTTCATCTCAATGCCCCCGTTTGCTTTGCGGGGATGCGGGGAAAGCCAGTCTGGGGAAGAGGATTACAACGCTAACGAAGCAAGGACAAGGGCGAGGGTTTCGGTTCCACCAATCTTGAGATGAGTAGGGTGACACTCCGGGTCGGAAAAAGTGACTGTTGACACTTTTCCGAAGCAACTTGCTTTGCCGATCCCTCCACCAACCTCTTGAGATATAGCCGAACCTTGTTTCCTTATCCTAGCCAATGGCACTCAACAAGGTGATGACCGGGTACAGAATGACTAGGATTACGGAAGGTTGCCGAGATCGACGGTAGATGTAGTCGCGTCGGATGAAAGGTCGTTGGTCCGGTAGGACAACCGACTGGAGGCTAAATTGAAAAGATTGGCGCTGCTTGCTACCGAAATTGATCTTGAAATACAACCATTCCATGTTTTTTTGGGTGACATTGAAGGATTAGTTCTGTCACGTTTGAGTTTATTGTGAGTTCATGTCGTGACGGGAAGTGGGTTGTTGAGATGAGATGTCACTTGCTAGTTATCTCATCTCTCATTCGGAGTTCGGCCCGTACGCACGTCCCTTTACTTTTCCGTGACGACAAAAAGGTTGTGGCTTTTTGTTGATGAAGGCATCCTGAAGATAGGAACATTGAGGCGTTCACTTGTCTATCTCCCTAGGTATTGTGACAGAGACTATGTCATTGTAGCCTATCTTTACGGGGACGGAGACTTTGTGAGCTACTATTCCACCTCAATGTGAAGACTGGGATGATAAACGTCCTCCGTGACCCGCTGATTTTGTTGATTGGGTCGCTTTCTTTTTCGTCACCAGACTGCCAGTCGGCCACATCGGTATTAAGCTTAAATAAGATAAAAATACACGATAGCCAATCATGTAGCTTCTATCAACTCTAAAGGGATACCGCAGTCCATTTATCGCCCGCAGGATCGTTCATGTTCGGGCTATCGGGTAGGCGGTCGTCCACGAGTTTACGGCGGCGGGGAAGCGGGACGAACCTTGTCACGTATGGTGTCTCACAAGGATCCATCAAGATATGCAAGGCATATAATAATGAGGCTGGCTATTTTGTATGAGACATTCTTGTTGGCCTTTATGGAGTCCTCGCCCGTTGTGGGCATGCCTACAGAAGGTGGGAAACTTTTAAGGGTACTAACTTAAATGTTTAGCAGCAGGTCTATGCTACACTTACAGCTGCTCGCCCTGAATCACACCACAAGACGTACGTTGCAGAAAGATGCATGAGCTAAACACGTACAGGGAATTATCGAGACTGTCCAGCATAGGCAACTAGGAATTTCAGCAGTTTCTATTTAAGACCTGCATGACGATCCTGCTTGTTTTCGAGTTCAGCATCGATATCTCAAGCCACCATCGAGATGGCCAGAGATGTCCATGATAAGAGCTTATAATTGGCCAGCCAAGAGTCTCTCAAACATGATTGTTTCAACCCTTACAAAGGGCAGGCATCAACCGTGCATACAGGGAGCAAGAGATGCAAGCCACGTTGGTTCAAAGGCATGTGACAAGGTAGAGGAGTGAATGCCCAGGGCAACTATGTGCATCTTAATGTCTCGATAGTTAGTCTTCATTCTTCTTGGGGGACTGGTAGTTTTATTGTGTCGTTACTCCACCTACACTCGGTCTCACATTTGGATCAGGGTCATGCAATGAAGAGACATGATAACTGTCAAGGATCTCACCCAACTAATTATTCTTCAACTCCCATTAGCCCCAGATTCGCACTCTGAAAAGTCACATGCTTCTAAAAAGTCGGTGGAAAATCTCAAATCTCTGATTACAGGTCACAGGGCTGACCAAGCGAAAAAGAAACAATTGAAACTATTGCAAGTCCAGGCCTACTAGTTCCCGCCACATCCCAACGCCCTTTTCCTCATGTAGCCTAGACCCGACCAGTCGTTCCTGAAGGGCTTCGCTACGTCGTCGAATCAGAAGTCAGAGACCGAGTCTAGATCGATGCATGCCCTCAGCTGGCTCTGTAAGGGTCCTCCACTTGGGGGAGCTGTTGTTGATGCGCCTCAACGCCAGCGGCAAGCCACTCGTGTTCAGCTCAAGAGGGCTGAATTCCTTAAAGAGGTGGTGGGAGCTGGTTGCCCCTTTCTTCCATTCCTTTGGGAAATTGGGTCTTTCAGTCGAAAAAACAACGACCTCGAGGGAATCCCTCTCCACGACCTTCCCCCTCGGATTGGAGTCGACATCTCGAGTAAGCGCCCAGCAAGATTGAAGCCATGAACAAGTGGCTGCTGGTTGCGTCGCTCGCCGCTTCGGCGTCGGCGACATGTTACTACCCCGATGGCAGCAACGCAGCCAAAGATTACAAGTATGAGCCTTGTGGTAACTCGACGACGACGTACTCGACTTGCTGTTACTTTGGCGAAGGCGACAAGTGCTTGGCGAATGGACTTTGCAATCAGCCAGATCGATTCGACTACCGTGCGGCTTGCCAGAACAAGGACTGGTCCAATTGTCCCGAGATTTGCATGGACAGTAAGTGTTGTTCTTCATTTAGCACGATTAGCTCTAACATTGCTTGTCTGTAGCCGATACCGGCACCTGGTACGCTCTCCAAGAATGCGGCAAGAACAAATACTGCTGCCCACCGGCCGACGGAAGCGATTGTTGCAAGAGCGGTGCCGTCATTACCACCCTCGCAGCCCCGATCCCCGACGGCGACAGCGACTCTAGTAGCGATACCAACAGCGACACCAACAGTGATAGCGAGAGTGGAACTGCTGCTGCTGGAGCCGCCGACGCGACTCGAACGGGAAGCTCTACAGCAGAAACAACCTCGAGCTCGAGCGACGACAAGGGAGGAGCTCCTATTGGTGCCATCGTTGGAGGAGTTGTTGGAGGTATCGCCGTGATTGCCATCTTGGCTGTCGGAGGCTTCTGCTTCTTCAGACGTCGCGGAAAGAAGCCCGCCGCTTCGTCCGAGGGAACTGTCGTTGTTGAAGGCGGAGCTGGTTCGAGCGCATCCAACAGCAGCGATATTAGCAAGGAAAAGGCAGCTGCGTACAAACAACCTGGGTCGGGTGTGGCCGAGGTTGAGGGTACTGCTGGTAATGTCTACACAGAGGCCGACTCTACGGCTATCAGCAAGGCACGCTACAATGTCCGACAGGAAGCCGATGAGGAAGCTCGTATTCCCGCCGAGGGAAAGAAGACTGAGACATACCACTCCACAGCCCGTCAGAAGGAACAACAGCATTTCGCAGAGATCGAGGGATCCCGAGGAAACGTCTACTCCGAGGCCGATTCGCAAGCCATCAGCAAGGCCCGGTTCAACGCATGGCGACAGGCTGAAGAGGTCTCTCAGTTCTCGTGCCAACGGGAAAAGCCAACCATCAAGCCTGTCATAAGTCCAGGTGCCTCGCCCAACTTGGCTGAGATTGCTGGTAGCCCAGGAAATGTCTACACCGAAGCTGATTCGCAACCCGTCACCCACAATCATTCAACAATGGTGTCGCACGTCTCTAGTGGACTATCTTCTACAACTTCGTCTCCAAGCATTAACCAGTCAAGCATCAATCATTCGGCATTTCACAGCGCTTACGCCAGCCCGGTGAACAGCCACGGACATATGACCAGCCTTCCCCACGATGCGACGCTCAATCAGCTTGATGAACATACCTATATCTCGGAGACAAAGCCAACAGCCAGCCAGCCCAATATCAACTTACCAGGCGTTCAAAGCTTCACGGAGACCGGAAACACCGGAACCACCTTTACCGAGAGTGTCTCACAAGCTATCAATCACCCCCACGCTACTACGACGCACCAGACTTCCACCACCGAGCTGCCTTCTACTGAGACCAAGCCAGGTCTCAACTTGCCGGACATTCAAGCCTCTGGAGGAAGCCTATGGGATGTGTATGCCAGCAGCGCCCATGGCGCAAGCTCTCAGCCGACGACTAAGATCAACTCAAGCTTTGCTGAGGCTGAGGGCAGTGCAGGAACCGTTTTTACGGAGGCCGACTCGCATGCTATTAGCAAGCCGCATGCTACCTCTTTCCAGCTGCTTGGTAACAACACTTTTACTTCAACAAGCCATCACACTGGACACCAGAGCAACTTGACAGAGACCGTTGAATCCCCGGGTATTGTGTCTACAGAATCTCACTCGCATACCGTCAGCATTCCTCAATCGACAACTGTGACGACGACGACAACCTATACTTCATCTTCATCTGAGAAGCCAACTTCTGGAGTTGGACAACAAGGCTTCGTTGAGGCTGAAGGGAGTCCAGGCAACGTTTACACCGAAGTCGATTCGCAGCCAATTGGAAAGCCGCGCCCTGGAAACCAGACTGAGGAGTACGTCTCGGGCAGTTCTGGAGATGTAACTGAGTCGACGCATCAAACACACCACCATACCTCTACTACTGGTGGTACAACAACTACAAGCTTTTACACCGAAGTCGTCTCCCATTCCACCAACCAAGAGAAGCCCAAGGTCTCTGGGTCGGGTGCGGTGGAGGTTGAGGGAAGCACTGGTAACAGATACACCGAAGCCGACTCACAGCCGATCAACCCTACCCGTATCGAGAACCAGCACTCGCACCAAAAGGCATCAACTACCTCAGGAGACAACTCTCTTACCATGCAACAGCAACTGGACTTGGCAGAAATTGAAGGAAGTGCCGGCAAACTCTTCCTAGAGGCTGACTCAACAGTCATCAGCCCAGCTCGCTCAGAACTCGCAACACCAGCTGAGAACAAGTCGACAACAAATATCACGCAGTTGAGCCTGCCCGAGATTGAGGGTAGCCAAGGAACCATCTTTGTGGAAGCCGACTCTCAAATCCTTGAGTGGACCAGGGAAGAACCCAAGACAATCACACAGCAAACTTCTACATTGACTGAAGTTGAAGGGACACCGGGAAATGTTTACTCTGAGGCAGATTCAAAGGCTATCACTCAGAATATTACCAAGGAGAGCACGGCTAAGCTCGACACACCACTACAGAAGTTGGTCGAGATTGAGGGAAGTGCAGGAAACGTTTACAGTGAAGCTGATTCCAAGACTGTCAGCGTTGCTTGTCATGAAGAGATTAGTACCACGACTGAGACTAAGGGAACGCATGAGCTATCTTAATACACAGGAAAGTAATTCAGTTTACTATCATGCAATTTAACTCTCTAATTTACACCTCACTTAATGAGCTATCCTTGAGTGCATACGATCATGATCATGTGTTCACATCTCCTCAGGACTAATTCATATCCATATATCCACATGGTTTGCAGTAACTATGTACACTGAAATATCTAGACTCTTCTTGGTTGCGTCATCTTTCAACTGTGTTCAGAAATGACTTCTCATCTAAGCCTTGCTGAACGAAACACTAACAGACCCAGAACCCAGAGGAACAATCTGCCCTCCACGGCCTGCACTAGCTCCCGTAGCCTTGACCTGCCACTTGTCGCTACCAGTAGACTCTACCCAAACAGCAGCCTTTGAAGCCTTAGGTGCTCCCTTTGTCTGAGACAAGGTCACCTCAACAGTACCCTTGGCAGCATTGTAAGTGAACTCCTCAATAGATCCAACATCGACAGTAATCAAGACCTTCAGAGGTCCGATGAAGATTCGCTGACGAACAGCATCTTTCGGCTTGACTGTGACGTTATCACCACTCTTGGAGAGAATACCTCCAAAAGCAACAACACCAAGATCCTTATCATCAACGACATAGGTTCCCGAGTTCAAGGCAGTACCGATGAATCCACCGCCGTAGTCACCAGTGATGCCATCCCACTTGAGCGTATCAGGCCAGGAATGGAAGGCAGCACTTGGGAAACCATCTTGGTTGATGTTGGAAATCGGAGCGCTTGAGCCAGCGTATCCGACGCGGAGGAGATAGGTATCTGAGGGATCGTCGCGGAATGCGGAGAGGAGGACTTGGGAGTTGAGGCCGGAGCCGTAGTGGTGGATTTGACGCTCGATTCTCCTGAGCTTGCCTCCGTAGCTGCAGTGATGTTAGCACATTATACCAGGTATATCGGGTGTGATGACTTACATAAAGTCCCAGTATCGTCGAGCGTTGCCGTTCCATCCCCAGTGAGGTACGCTAGGCATATATCCCAAAACACTGTTGATAGTCTTGTGCTCCGAGTCGGTCATACCAAAGTGTCTAGCAAGTCAACATCAACCTTTACCGTAGAATCATCAATCACCTACCGAGTCCAATAGTAAACTCCCTCCTGGCCAGTAGAATCCCAAGCCATCTCACTACCATACGGAATCTCTTGCGAGTCCCAAAGCTTAGCTCGTGTATGCATAGCATCTTCCAACGCCTTTGCAAGTGCATCTTTGCCTTCGCGGTTCAGGTCAACCAAGACTTCGCCAAAGACAGTCTCTCCCATCAAACCGACGTCTCCGTACCAAACATCGCTCTTGGTCATGCGGATGATGGTCTTCTGAGCCTGTGTCAAGTACCAATCCCAGTTCTCGGAAACGAGATCTGGGTAAGCTCGGGCAACGCGATACAGAGACCAGTAAGCTGCTGTGACGTGTACGTAGTTGTATGCTCGGTCAACTGCGGATGAAGACTGCTTGTTCCAGGATGTCCATGATGTCCAGTCAATGTCCTTGCTATAGCTGAATCCAGGAACTGAGGATGGCTCATAGAAGAAGAGGGACTTTTTGACACCATAGTCCTTGTTTTGAATTCCACCCCAAATGACAGTTTGAACAAAGTCATCTAGCTTGGCGATTTCCTCAGCGTTGGGTTGAACGACCTGCTTCATCAAGGCAGCGACATAGGCGCCAGTACCGCCCTCATCACTAAGCCCAGCAACCCAGGCTCTGGCGTCCTGGTTAACGATAGCCCCCTTCTCATAGTCATAAGTCATGACAGAGGGAGATCGCTTGAAGGGGTCGGAAGAGTCGTTGAACCAAGCCTTGGTAGTGAGGAAGCTTCCGAGATCACTCAGTGCCTGCGTTGTGGGCTTTGTGACAAAGTAGTGGACTGTCTGAGTCTTTCCGTCCTTGTACTTGATAGTCACCCGTACGCGACCCCAAGTCGAAGAAGCAGGGGTAAGAGTGTATCGGCCCTTGCTGTCCTCCTTCACCTGAAGGGCACCGTTGGGAGAGACAGTGACAGACGACACAGCACTATCGCTCTGAAGCACAAGCTGAGCTGGCAGATCCTGAGCAATGATGAATCCAGGAACACCAACAGCAACAGGGGTTCCTGTCTTCCGAACAGCCTTGTCAAAGTCACGGATAGAGTCCGAAACAGTGAATCGGACACCGACCTTGAGTGACTGACCAGCCTTCAAAAACCTTAGATGAAGGAGGGTTCCAAGGTTCTTGAGACTTCCACTTTGTCTCTGCCCAAGCCTTGGTAAGAACCTGCCATTCGTAAAAGCCCTCAAAAGTCTGACTGCCGTAGTATGTAGGCTCGATGTTGGCCTCGACCAAGTTTCGGTATGCCTCCAGAGGTGACGATGTGCCAGTCAAGGGCGTGACCACAAGACCCTTTCCAGTTCCCTTGACAGGGGCGACGCGGATTTGACCTGCGTCCATACCGATGTACGGGTCAGAAAGGGAGCAGTGAGCTTGCATCTCTGTGGCCTTTCTGTTGCTGAAGATGCTGTTGAACTCGGCAGGGAATCCAAGACTTCCAATCTCAATGGAGTCTGTGCCCGTGTTCTTGATGGTAAACTGAAGACCCAAATCTCCAGAAACATCGAGCCATTCTCGGACAATGCTCAACGGGCCGGTAGGAAGAGTAGGACTCATATCCGAAGCGGCAAGAACACCTTTTCCAGCTGTAGTCTTCTTAACAGGCTGACGCTTCTGCGCAGAATCACCGTCAATCCATTCCGTATCCTTCTCCTTGCGGTAACGAAAGGTAATATCACCCCAATGATACTGCCCGTTCCGAGCGCGATTCTCAAGAAGGTCAGAAGGCAAAAAGTCAAAAAGAATCACCCGCCGGCGAAAGCGAGGTTAAAACTTGGGCATCTCGCGCAATGCGAGCCTTAAAGTTGCCAATATCAACATCGATAAAACCATTCCCAAGACCGAGGTTGTCAGTCTGCGCAAGCACTGTACCTCCAAAGGAGGCAAGCAGCGCGGTGATCTGGAGGAGGGATCTCATGGTTGGTTTTGTCACTTGTCTGCAAGCTAATGTTACTACAGAAAGTGAGCCATCTTTTATAAGGCCTATAATTGACTTTACAAAAGTTCCCCAACTCTCGCAAGGATCAATGTATTCTCATGTATATCACTCAGATACGAGAAGCAACCATCATGAACCCATATGCGCGTTGATCAATCAACCGCCATTGGCACGCATATATCCAACACACTCAAAAGGATCTGTGCAAAGCTAGATCAGGAAAACGCGGAGTATCCTTCCGAAGGTCGGGTTCCTCTCTCCGACTCACAGAGGAACCCGACCTGCCGCATTCATAGACAGGTCAGGTGTTGAGCTCCGCTCCTTTATCAAACTCTGATGATCTTTTTCCTCATTGAAACGTGAGGGGCTTATAGCCCATTGGAGCGTTTTTAAAGGGATTACCCGTTTCGGCTTCAGGTACACAGGGTTGCGCTGTACATCCTTGGCCATGGCGTTTCTCGTATTGGTGGAAATGGAAAGATTGTCGGGTAATAAAGTCCAAACAAAACTTTCTCGTATAGTTTAAACTCCTGTTTCAGAACAATTGGGCTCTGTATTTAATAATCTGGTAGAAGACGTCGTTACGGAGTTGGTCTTTAAGCCGGTCTTCGAAAAACTTGACTTGCAGAGCAAGTAAAAACGAAAACATGCGTCAGACTCTGCCTTTCAGCCTTGCAGCCGCTTTGCTGCCAACACTAGGAGCAGCACAGGCTAAAGAATCAATCACTTTTTAACTCTCCCGGAAACCCCATTCTCGGCGATGGCTCTCTCTACTCGGCTGATCCGGCGCCGTTGGTTGTCAACGATACCGTTTACATCCTTTCGGGCAGGGATGAGGCCGACGAGCGAACAAACGACTTTGTCATGAACCAGTGGCAACTCTTTGAAGCCAAGAACCCCAAGCCATCTGGTGGTTCGTGGACTCTTCACAAAGATATCGCTGAGCCTCAAGATATCTTCTCTTGGGCTCAACCAGGAGGCGCGTACGCCAGTCAGATTGTTCAAGGAAAGAACGGCAAGTTCTACATCTACGTCTCCATCCGTCAGCAGAACGGAGCTTCGGACCCCTTCTCAATCGGAGTTGGAGTTGCAGATGACCCCGTGGGTCCTTACAAGGACGCTCATCCTTCTGGTCCCATCATTTCCCAGAATGTCCCGACCAAGAATGACATTCATAACATTGACCCAACTGTTCTGGTCGATGACGATGGAAAGGTCTATATCTACTGGGGTTCATTCAACCAACTTCGAGGATATGAGTTGGCCTCCGACATGGTTACCGTCAAGGGTAGCGAGGTTCGCGTCACCAACCTAGATGGCTACTTTGAGGCTCCTTGGCTGTCGAAGCGAAAGAATACTTACTACCTCTTCTACGCCGCCAACAACGCTGGTCCAAACTCTCCCTGCACACCTACTTCTTACCACGCCTGTATCGCGTACGGCACTTCCTCCAGCCCACTTGGTCCTTGGAAGTTTGGTGGTGTGGTCCTAGGCATCGTCTCTTCGACTACATCCCACCCCGGTATCTACGAACTCGGAGGCAAATGGTTCATGGTTTACCACACTGCGGATGCCACGAACGGAGGCCACTTCCGACGAAGCGTTGCCTTTGACTCCCTCGAGTGGGACGATACCAAATCACCACCTTTGCCTGTCAAGGTCAAGCAGACCAAGCGACCTGCTGCCGCAGCCAAGCCAACCCGTAACATCGCCCCCAAGGCTAAAGTTTCTTCCAAGAACGAGACTCCTATTCAGTACTGGATTGCTGCTCTCAATGATGGTCGTATCAAGGAGACTCCCCTTCCTCCTGACTACTGGTCCTCCTACGCAGGAGAGCGATCCCCTGAGACCAACGTCTTGACATACACTTGGGACAAGGCAGTCAAGCTCAACGGTGTTGCCGTCTCCTTCTTCGCCGATCAACCCGCCGGATCCAACGTTGGCGTCCCACCCCCAGCTTCGTGGTACGTTGAATACGCCACCGGAAGTGGAAGCTGGACCAAGGTGTCTGCCAAGCGTAGCTACCCCACCGCACCATCTTTCAACCCCCCAGAGGTCGGCTTCGACACTATCACTACCACGAGCTTGAGACTTACGGTCAAGGCCTCGGGAGGGTCTGGTCAGTTTGGTGGAGTTGGGATTCATGAGTGGTTTGCTTATGCTCCTACGGCGGAATAAGCGTTGAAGCTTGTTTGAACTTCTCTGTACATATAAACTTGATGTAAATGAATTTGCAAGACAGATTTCGTACATATAAAACTTGAATCGGCCGATCTACCACAGACTCAACAATCATTTGCCAGTCAGCCACATGAAGAAACCACCTGCCATCACCATCCGCCTAAACAGTGAGAACTTGATCCCCTCCAAGTTTGCAATGCTGATTCGCCAATGTGAAGACTTGAGCGTCTTCTCAGCTCGGGGCACCGAGACGCTGTCATATGCAGCTACGGCACTCTCCAATGAATCCGAAGACAAGAGAAGCTCGGCCAAGTCACAACCATCTTGCATTGCCGTGTTAGCACCATTTCCAGCAAATGGGCTCACGGCATGATTGCTGTCCCCGATGAAAATAACGCCCGGCAAGACTCCTTGGTGGTTGAACGGCTGCTTGTCCTTTGCTGGAATGACAAAGGCCGTAGATGGATCCGTGGCCTTCAAAAGACTCGAAAAGGGCTCCCCTATCTCCTTGCCAAGCTTTCGCGCCTCCTCAAACAGGGCGCGACCATCTCCACCAGCAGGTTGCGCTGGCATCTCTTCGGCCTTGCTCAATGCCCAGACAACAGTCTTGTCCTTGATAGGTGCAGCAAAACAGCTGTTTCCATGACCTGAGATGAGAATCCCCCATGCCTCACTCAAAGGCTTCGGGATTTCATCCGGAAAGACAGCCAATCCACCGATTTGTGTTGCTCCAGCGTATCGCAGCACATCGTTAGGTCGGACAGAGGCCCGGATCTTGCTGTGAGCCCCATCGGCAGCAACCAGAATGTCGCACTTGTGCTGCACGGTACTTGAGCCACCGTTGGACGAGACAGTGATTTCAATGCCGCCTTCGGGTGAGGAAGTGGTACTCAGACATTGTGACTCCCAGTTGATGTCAATACCCAGAGCCTCAGCTTCTTGGATGAGGATTTCGCGTAGATCAGCCCTCGCAATCCGTAATCCGCCGACTGGGAGATCTCCATATGGCTTTGCGGAGATTGAAATGAGCTCGGACCAATTACTATCCCACATCTTGAAAGACATGCTCGTGGTTCCTGGAGTCGCTGCCTTGATGACACGGTCGAGAAGACTAATCTTTTGCAGCGCCACAAGACCGCCATCTTTGTCCACGCCGTTGATAGATAAAGAATAACCCTGTCTGTTTGGGTCGCCGTTTCGACTATCACGATCAAAGACAGTGAGTTGAAGTGGCTGTGAGTTGCCCCATCTTATCTTCAATGAGATAGCAAAAGCTAGACCAGCCATGCCAGCCCCAGCCACCACAATGGATTTGTTTTCGAGAAAGTGTGCCGTAGGCAAAGACATGATGAGTTAGGAAATACTTGAAATCGAAATAATATAAAAATTCAGTCACAGTCATCTTGAAAAGGCGGTCATGGTCGTGTTCTTAAAGCCAAGCCCGTCCTCTTTGTGGCTGACGATTCAGGCTCGGGACCGGGAGTGGAGACTCGGCACCGAGCCAAGACGGCGATGAGGCCGGTTGGCGCCGGTAAGCAACACTTCAAGGACAGGTAGCCAGCATTCGTCATCTTAGATAGACGCGTCACCAAAAATTAGAGAATGTCTTCACCAGGCAGTTGCGTCATGACGTGGATAGCAATTAGATACCTTTAAAGGTTGTTCGAAACTGTGTAGCCAGCCTATCAATTACGGGTTAAGCCACAGAAGCCATAAATCGTAATCACGTAAATATCTCAGGGCTAAAAGGTAGGCATGCGTCAAGAGTCAGTGCTCTGTCACTACGTCGCATCGGCAGTCTTACGTGGATTTTCGCGCTCAGTAATATCCTCCTGCAAGCCATTTTTACGATAAACGCGTACTTCGCATAGAGGGACGTTCCGAAGTCCGAAGGCTTGGGACTTGACTGGGAAGTATGGACGCGCATGGTTCGGAAGAACACAATTGCCGCTGACCCGACATGTGGTTGACTTACCCTACACTTTCAGAGGAGAGGACAATTTGTCGGCATCTGAACCTGGTTGAATATGGTAGAGATAATCTGAGGCCGGTGAATTAGTAAATAAATGCAGATTGAATCATTGTATCAGTATCTAATTGCTATTTAAAGAAGGTTGCGTTTCGCAAGTAGATTATGGTACTTCGCACTTGGCCCAGCAATCGGCAAACACAACTTTCTCACAGGTGAAGAATAAAAAAAAGGAGCAACCCGTATCCGGATAAAATAACTCTAGCTGATCACTACATGCTCAGAGAAGAGGGCCTAAGCAAAAAGAATATCCTACCATGAGCTTGTGGGCTTAACACAGGTAAAAAGGAAAGCCTGTGAAGGCTGATAAGATGGGGTGAACCGGGATCGAACCGGTGACCTTCAGATATTATGATTGAAGTTGAGCTTCAGTCTGACGCGCTCCCAACTACGCCACCGCCCCATTCGGTTGTTGGGTTTCAAGGCCTGCGAATTGCGGCTCAACCGTGCCAGGAGGGGCCAGGTCTCAAGAGCCGTAGGATCGCGAAGTCAAAGGGAGAAAATGCGTCGTTGGTTGTTCTTTTGCGAGGATGCAAAGGGTCCGTGATGTTGGTGGTGTGGCTGAGTTGTGAATGATGGAATGCTCATAATTCTGTTTATGCTGCACAGTTAGTAAGCAATCGGGCGAATGGTTTAGGGGTATAATGCTCGCTTCGCATCTCTGAACCAACTGGTTCTGAAGACGATCTGCGAGAGGTCCGGGGTTCGATTCCCCGTTCGTCCAGCGTATCACCTTCGGGTGTCCCCTTTTTGGTGCACCGTCTTTTTCTCTTTTTGCTTGTCTTGTTCATGATTGTCAGCCTCCTCTCACTGCTCTTCTTCCAACCTGGTGATTTCGGCTGACTTTGTCTTTTTTATCTTGCTCCTTTAGCTCGCGTCCTCTAACCCCTGCTAAACACCTTATCGCCTGATACACGTACGTACTCATGGCAAGGCTCATAGGCACAGTCAGTGCAAGTTGGGCTGTTCCCTCGGTCCTATAAATTTCATGTCTTGCTCTAGTTTGGGCTTTTTCTTTGAGACACATACTTGTCGAACTTGGCGCGTGGTCATATCTTGAGCGGGCTCCGACAAGGTCAGTGGTTGCCCTCTTCCGCAATCTCACCAACAAAACCTCGGTATCAGTATGATAGTGGCTCGACGAGGTTCGACAGGTTAGACCAAATCTTTAAACTCACGAACCTTGAATTAGATAAGATCTTGCAGCCTAGAATCAATAGCTAGGTAGGCACTTGGAATGTTGTGGAGCAGGAAACCTCCTTTGACGTTAGAATAAGATCCCACTGGGGGGCTCTGCCGGCGCAGTTAGTTTGGTATCAAATCTAATAGTAGAATTGCGTGCCTATATCAGTCTAACTCCCGAACACGACGGGTGACAGCCGATTCGTAAGCATACAACCCCCGTCCCATCAACAAGTCCCGATTTTAAACTCCCAATACGGCAGCCTACATATCAAAACCACGTGCCTTATCAGAAACTTTCAGTGGGTGGTATCAAGACAAAAGCAAACTTTCGCCTCTCACCGAGCCCTAATCATGCAGCAAGGAGGTGTGGAACATTTTGGGAGGCTCCATATACTCCATCCAGACCTTATCAAGGGTCCAGAAATGGAAAGACGAAGCGCTAGCGAAGAGGGTGTTTCCACATTAAATATTTCATCACACATGATTAAAGAGATTGCAAGTGAGATTGTTTGTAGTCGTTGTGGAAGAAACATTGTTGCTTTGGTGCAGGTTTTTGGTTGAATCTTGTTCAACATGAAGGTGCCTTTGTATGCCACTGCTGGTGTTGCGACATCATGTGTTGCTTTTCTCTTTGGGTATGTTATCTCTTTGATTCGCAAGTTTCTCAAAATCTGACGTGATAGAATGGATACTGGGAGTATCGGTCCCATCACGACCATGTCCTCGTTCAAGGAAACCTTTGGTGACTTTTCAGCAACAGTCCACGGAGTCATTGTTTCGACTATCCTCATCCCTGGAGCCTTGACAGCATTGATTGCCGGCACTCTCGCCCACCGTTTCGGCCATGTGAAGCTAGTCGCTATTGGATCTATCATCTTTGGCATCGGAGCAGCTCTCGAATGTGGTGCCCCCTACCTCGGCGTCTTCATCCTCGGAAGACTTATCAAAGGAATCGGCGAGGGACTCTTCCTTAGCAATGTCTACGTGCAAGTTTCCGAAATGTCGCCTTCCAGTGTGAGGGGCATCATGACGGCGCTCCCGCAGTTTCTCATCACTTCTGGGATTGTGACAGGTTACTTTACCTGCTACGGAACTTCACGGCTCGGCAACACGTCGCTGACGTGGCGACTTCCCCCTGCTATCGTTGCATTTCTCGGGTTTTTTCTATCAATTATCTACTTTATCGTACCCCCATCTCCGCGTTGGCTGCTGTCCAAAGGAAGAGTGGAAGAAGCACAAGCAGTGTGTCGACGACTCGGCATCGATGAAGTTGAAGAGAAAGAACTTTTGGGACAAGCAGAATCTTTTGGCGAGTCAGAAGTTACAATGACGCTCTGGGAGAGTCTGCACCAGACTTTCAGGGAGTTTAGAACCGCCTTTTCTGCACCGTACTGGAAAAGGACTGCATTCGCTTGCTTCATAATGGGCATACAGCAGTTCTCCGGAATTGACGGTGTCTTGTACTATGCCCCAATTCTCTTCACGCAGGCGGGCTTGAGTGGCGAAAAGGCATCGTTCCTGGCATCTGGAGTGTCTGCCATTGTGATTCTCGTGGCTACAATTCCTGCAACGATTTTTGCAGATAAATGGGGTCGACGTACCTCAGGTATTGTCGGTGGCGTCTTGATTACTTCTCTCATGCTGATAATAGGGTCTGTTTATGCTGCAGGACAGGTTCATCCAACATGGGGAAGTGGACGATGGGTGGTTATTGTTTGCATTTACCTGTTTGCTATTTCGTTTAGCTTCACTTGGGCTATTGGGTTTCGAACATGGGTAGTGGAGAGTATGCCGCGGAAGACGAGGAGCAGTGCATCGAGTCTTGCACAGAGTTCGAACTGGGTGAGTGATATGAATCCATGTGTTGATACACGTTGCTAATATGTCAACAGCTTGCCAACTACGTGGTTGCCCTCATCACTCCTGTGCTCATCTCCAAGTCTACGTTTGGCGCTTATTACCTCTTTGCCTTTTGCAGCATGTTCTGTACGATCATGGTGTTTTTGTTTATGGGAGAGACGAAGGGCTATAGTCTTGAGGAGATTGAGAAGCGCCACGGGCAGAACCGGTCCAAGAGCATCCCGTGGAACCTGTAGAGTGATATTCTTGCTGGTTGGATACGTTACAGCGATAGGCTACAAAGAATCAATGCTCAATAAGAGAGGTATAATTTGGAGATGAACCGAGATGTCTTCCTCATGACTCTGGTTCTCAAACTGCCTTGCCTCCGATGGCCCAAAGTGAAACCGGCATCGACCATTCCAAAACTCCAATCGCAGCGTAGACTTCGACAAACCACCAACCAGTCCAAATAAACCAACAGAAAACCCAGAGGTATCCCAACGTACGCACAAGCATTTGTGGCACACTATTAAATGCTGATCTTTCACTGTCCGTTCGCGTGATAAGATATTCGGACCATCTTGTGCCCTGACATAGCTGAATAACGGCGTATTCGACCATGGTGCCGAACGGTTGAATCATGAAGAATAAACCCATGTTGAGAGCGAGGGTCATTGGGTCAACATAGCCCTCGCAGATGACGGAGAGGCTAAGGAAATGGAAGAAACCGCTAATGGAAAAGGCTGTGATGAGATGAATGAAGTAGGCATGAGGTGACCTGGGTGGAATACAGAGGTGCTTGACGATGACATGGCTGATGCCGAGAGCAGGCTTGAATATGTCAGAGAGAAGTTCCTGCTGGGGCCGTATTGATGGACTTACCTGACGGATATAACCGTGCCAGTACTTCCCCCAGACATTACCAACTGTGTAACAGTCGGCGATGTTTCCGAACAATGGCGGCCAGTCCTTGTATATTTAGCATGAGACGAGGAAATAGACACAAGTGAACTCACCTCTGGTTGGCCTCCAGCCACGCCAACAGTCATCATCGCCGCGACCTCATACTGCAGTGTCATGGTTGTGAGTAGCGAGAGACCCATCAGCAGCTCAACGAAGACAATTTGTTTGAGGTTGTCCATTTTCCATGACCAGGAATGTGGAATGGTGGTGCTCCTGGCCGTTTGAATGACAGCATCCAAGACCACATATGACAGAATCGCCCTTGGCATCCTGGCCAACACGAATTTCTGCTTGTCGAGCTTCTGCGCCTTCATGCTGGATCTTGCATCATTGACCTTGCGATGACCAAAATTCCACCCGACGCCTCGAGAGGACGTGACCAGCTTCGTAGCCCATCTGACCTTGTCCCAAGTCCACTCCTTCGGGCGTCCGTTATTCACCTCACCCTGCTGATCAACCAACCAAAAGTCTCGCTCCGGCACATGTAAAAGCAACCTCTCGACAGCAGGAAGCATAAGAAGCCAGGATCCGGCCATGCCATAGCGCATCGCGCGTGTTGCGCCGGCGTTTGGCGGCCATGGAGAAACTTTGCACGCGTAATCATTTAGGACGATGAGAGTCGCGAAAAACACGCCTCGACCATGGAACGGGGGAGAACAAAATGCGACAAGCACTGAAATAGGAAGAGTAAAATGTGGAAGTTGGGGAAAGATTGATAAGAGGTTGCCAGGCGACAACCAAGATAAATAGTCCATCTTGACGATGTTGACGATAACGATGACATTATTGAGAGAATTGCGGGTAAGGGGGAATCGAAAAAGAGATGAAATATGAGCTTTAGAATGTGGTCAGACCACTTGTGTTAGATTGGCATTTCTAGTTGGCCAAAGCATCCCAGAGGCGCTGTTGTGGGCTGACATTGGGGCGTGTGCTCAGCGCCATGTTCAGCTGGCGGCGATGGCCCAGGTGATCACAATATTGGGAATGGGGGCAAATCAGGAATTGGGATAGCTGAGTCTTGGCTGCTTGGCACATTGGTGGGCTGTTGGTTTGAGGTTGAACTTGCATCGTATTTCTATCATACCATATTCATAAGTGAGGACGGAAGCACCGGGACGAGATGGACAATGCAGCCCTGGATGAATCAATGCGAATTGCCGATTTCCGAGTTTGGTATCCTAACACGAAACTTGGGTGGCTCCTTAGCAGCATGAATAGGGCCATCATCTATACAAGTGTAATTCGCGTGACTTGACCGGACTACCCGTTGATCTATTTACTAATTTTTTCCGCTTGGAAAACCCCAATACGTTTAAATCTGGCCCTGACTCATGAGATACACGTTGGTTCGCCCTCCATCTCCTTGGTTACGCTCCGCACAGGGGCAGGCACACGCATTCCATCTTGCCCGACTCTGAGAACGTTAGCACCAGACCCGTTGCGTCGAGGGAAGGTCTTGAATGTTCTTGCCTCGTATGTGTCCACCGCGAGATTGCTCGACGCTGTCGTCTATCCGTAATAATACAGCATGCACGCAATATCGAGCTCGGCGGAGCGGAGGGAGCCTCGTGGCATCACCCAGAGGCCCTGTCATGAACCGTTCCTCGATGAACGTTACAGGGGGTTCAGAGAGGAGGCTGTACTTTTCGTGTAACATAGACAGTCTCTTGTATCCCCCGATGATCGAAGCCCAGCTCCAGGTCGGAGCGTAAGAGTCACTGCGGCGGACTTGGGCGTCATCGATTGCGTTTGTCGTCCACGTAAGATCGAAATGAATCATTTTTTGGGGAGAAAGACCAAGCAATTGTCGTTGTTGGCCTCTTGGAAGGTCTTGGCGATGCCAGACATAGCGATGAGTCTATCTGACTCATTGATGAGAGTATAGTTTGCGTAGAGGGAGACGACGTCACCTCACTGAGAGTAGAAATAGGATCTCGTGTCTTTTATGAATTGGAGAGGTGCGTAGCCTTTCTGAAAGTTTTTGCTTTCTTCTTGCTAGCCTTGCTTCCTTGTACACTGTTGGGAGAATCCCGCGTGAACCTCACGCCTGTGCGAGGACGAGAAATTCCCCAGTGGGATCCGCCTCCCAGCACTTGCTCTCCAGACCTCTCCCACGGGGGGTCCCTCTTCTCATCCATAGAAACTAGATGGATGAAACAGTGAGCGCATAGTCGAGTCTGGAGGGTATCCCGGAGATAGCAGAAACAAACCTGGCACGAAATGTGTAACCTAGACTTCAAAGACACCACCGATAACTTAACATACAATGCAATCCAGGAAAGAAGGAGCTAACTTTTACATATCATTTGCTATACTAATTAAATAGTACAAAACATAGGTTCGAAGATATCACTGAGCCAGCCGCATTTTACACTGGGCGAAGGATTTCGACTCAGAAGGCAAAAACTTGGTCCTCCAACTTGCTGGCAGGCCGAGCCGCGTTGTATCCCAAGCTCTCTGTGATTTTCTTCATAGCACTAACCATAGGAGGCGGTCCACAAAGCAGGATCTTAATATCGTTTCCAGGTTTGGGAAGCCATTTCTGTACATGTTGGTCAGTCACAAGAGAGGTAACACTTGTTAGAAGAAGAAAAAATATACTCACATTTACCATCTCGGCTCCAACAAATCCGACACCGCCAGTCCAACCAGCAGGTGGATTGTTCAAGACATAGTGGATGCGTATGCCAGAATCGACTTTAGCCAAAGCGTCCAGTCTCTCTTTCAGCAAGATATCCTCAGAGTTCACGTTGGCGAAGATAAGATCCACCTCTGTTACATCGCCACTCGCACGACCACGGACAATCGCGTTGATAATCTGCAGCATGGGTGTAATTCCAGTGCCACCGGCGATCATACCAAAATGACGGACCATGTTAGGGGTATAAACGAAACACCCCTTAGGTCCACGGATGCGAATAGTTTGACCAGGAATAAGCGTATCAATGTATCGGGAGATATTTCCCTGAGGGTAGGACTTGATAAGTAGGTCGAAGCAAGCTGGCTGGTCGTCACCAGAAATGGGCGTATAAGAGCGCGTGACCTCTTTACTGGTACCATCAGGCTGTGGAATCTGGGCAGAGATGGAAATGTGCTGGCCGATTGGTAGACCTAGTATTGACTCGGGACTGGGGAGATTGAAGCGATATCTGGAAAAGATCAGTTAGCCGGGAGTGAGTATATGGAGGACAAGGTTCGAACTTACATGGCCACATTGTGTGAGACCTTGTTCTTTTCCAGGAGTTTGAACTCTTGGAAGTGATCTGGTTGCAGTACCTTCGTCGCGACTTGCGCTTTAGGTTCTTGGGTGACCGGCTCATTGACCCCTTGTGGTGCTGAGTTGGAGTCAGAGCTCAGAATGCCTACTTGAAGATCTTCCAAGATCTCATCGGCCTCATCAGAGTGGCTGGTATAATTGTAGGCCTCTGTAGCATCTTTCCCAGCGACCTCGAGCAAGATATCTGAACCGCCACTGTTGAGTATATGTCAGTCACAGCTTGAACGGGGGATCAGAACAAAGAAAGACGTACGGATGGTCGTCCACAAATGACGAAGCGTTGTAAACCTTGCCGCGAATAATCAGATAGAGATCATCCTTGGTGTTGTGAAGTTGCACATCTGAGTGGCTAAAAACTGGTGCCATGACGAAACGTGGTAGTAATGCCAGGATCAAGATATCAAGACCAACAACTTGACAATGCTGCTTGTTTATTGAGGAAGGGGGAAAGGAGCAGAAGCGAGGGCCGTTGCCGACTTGAACAACACACTCATTGATACCAACAATAATGCTCGGGGTGTCCCATGACAACTTGTCCGGATTGGGGCATCATCCTACAATATGTGCAGCATTGGGACTTTTTATCCCCGTGACGAATGCCTCGTTTAGGCCAAATTTAGCGAGTGGCTATCGTGAAAGTAGAGATACATGTGCTCAGCACACCCTTCTGTCAAATAGTAAGTGTAGGATTAGAACATCTCCTGCGGCAAACCACCTGGTCAGGTCAAGTCTAGACATCATGTATGCATGGAGATAATGCAAAGTCGGCATATGACTGCCGCCACCGCGGGGTAACACCAAGAGGCGTCGCCTCAAAGACAGGGTTCGGGAATCTGAACCGATGCAGGCTACCGATCATCTCCAATCATCGGTCAGATAATGTCAGGACCTGCGCCCCTTCGGCATAGAAGCCGAGATTCGGGGCTTAAAGGGTTGCATCTCCCCCGCATCCTTTTATTGACCACGAGAGAGCAAATCTGTTAGCGTAGCCGCAATCGCAAAATGACTAAACGATGTCTTTCTATTCGCTCTTGGCACAGGGGAGGCGTAAGATAACTGTAAGATTGGGAGTATGATTAGAGTGGTGTTCGGGTAGCTCCATGGCGTATAAAAGAGTGGTAGATATCTCAGGCTAAGCAATTCAAGATATCTTCCAAGCCACCGATCTTCTAGCTCAGTTATCCCGGGCTTCAACTATAACAAAGAAGACATTTCTTCCAAGCCATCATCTACTCCTCAGCAGCTCTGTGCATTCTTCTGAGCGCTTCTCACTATAACCATGACATCTTCCTCCCTTCACTACTTCAACTTTGGTAGCAACGGCGCCTCGGACCCCTCTAAGCCCCAAGAACCCGTGCGTGCCTTGCCCGCATCATGGTACACCTCGCCAGACATGTACGAGTTGGAGCGCCGAGCCATATTCTCCAAGCGATGGCTCTTCATCACCCACAGATCGAGGTTGAAGGAGCCCGGTGACTGGCTCCGCTACGAGCTGGCAGGATTCGACTTTATCATCACTCGTGATCGGAAGAACAACATCAACGCCTTCCACAACATTTGCAGACACCGTGCATACACGGTGATCGAGAAGGAAGGCTCTGGAAACGCAAAAATCCTAGCCTGTCGCTATCACGGCTGGTCATATGGACTCAATGGCAAACTGGCCAAAGCTCCTGGATATCAAGGGATGGCTGGGTTTGACAAGGAGCAGAACGGTCTCTTCCGTATTCATACCAAGGTCGACATCAACGGCTTTATCTGGGTGAACATGGATGCGAATGAAGTTCCAGAGGAGCCATGGGAGGGGCACTTCAAGGACGTCGACAAACAAGATCGGTACAAGGCTTACAACTTTGATGACTATGACCTTGATCATACCTACGAATTGGACGGCAACTACAACTGGAAGATTCTGGCTGATAACTTTAACGAATGTTATCACTGCCCCACGACACACGCGGATATCCCCGAGTTCCTCAATCTCGAGTCCTTTGACAGCGACACCAAAGACGGCCACATCCAACATCACTGTGAGTCCACGCCAGAGCAGATAGAAAAGGGACTCTACACTGCCAGCACCTACTACTTCCCCATGTCTGCCATGGTTGTCTCGTAAGTTCCATCTAACCAGAAATCTCAAACATTGCGTTTCCCTGACATAACCTAGCCCGCACTTCATCATGATCCAAAAAGTTCCTCCCCTCAGGGCCTCGAAGTTCCAGAATGGCATACGAAATCTACAGGAACAGAAACTCCTCCGAAACCGATTTCAGGCTCATCAGCGACATGTACGCACGCGTAATGTCAGAGGACAAAGTCCTCTGCAACAACGCTCAGAAGAACCTAGACCGAGGAGTCTTTGTCAACGGTCAGCTGCATCCCAAGTATGAGAAGGCGCCGTTGTTTTTCCAAAGCACGGTTCGAAATGTCATCACGGAGCATCATGAGAGGGAGAAATCTGAGGGAAAGGAGATTTGGCCGGCGAAGCAGAAGTTGCCTGGGGATGCGGGCGTTAGTGAGCAGGATGAGATGCTCTGTTCGAGTATTGGTTGTGGGACGGAGAAGGAAGTTTTGGCTTGGTGATGGTGGTTGTATCTCCCATGAATGTACTCTTCCTTAGGCAGATCTGTAAGAATTGGCGGTGGTCATATATCTTTTGTCGCTCGACTGACAGTGCCGCTTTGATACGGTTTTTGCTTTGCCCATGTTCTGTAAATATTGATTCTTTTTGAGGCCTTCCTTCATACGCAGTGCTTCTATTATATGGCTACTTGGAAAATGACCCTGCTTCAGGTAGTTGCGGTTTTACAGCATTGGGTTTTTGATACTGCTGTCTTTGATCCTTTGTACGACCTTGTTTGTGTCACTGGGGAAAAGAAAACAATGATAATCTTGCTCTTCAAAGAAAATAACACAACGGGGCATAGATCTGACTTTTACAAGAAAAAATAGCTGCAGCGAAAACATCCATAATCCCCAACATATCACATGGACCCTCCTTTTACGGCTCTTCCTTCAACCCACTGCAGTCACCACAGCAAGTCTTGTGGTTACGCCTTCCTGCGTAAAGTACAGCAAGTTAACGCGATGCTGATAATTGTGAGGACTCCGCTAAGTACACCAAACCCAATAGCAACCTTTGTTTCCTGAGTCATTCCTAAACACCATTAGTTACTGTTCAATCTTGGCAGGAGATAGCTACTCACCGGTCTCCTTCTTTGTACCAAACAGCGTAATAATCCACTTCCCCAGCACAAACCCCTCTGTAGAACAGTAATCAGCCAGCATCCCCAGCGTAAGCTGAAACGCCTCATTAGTGTCACTTCCTTCGTAGGGAAATCCAATACTGCAGTAAAGGTCTGCACGCTCATACAGCTTCTGCGACGAGTAGAAGAACCGCGAGCCACCGCAGACGCACTCGGCTGTCGAGCACTGGAGGTACGCACCGAGACCTGTCCAGATGTCGCCGTGGTTTCCTGGGCGTGCGGGCTTGCAGTTGTCTTTGTTGTCTTTGGGGCTGTCACAGCCGTTGAGAACCCATCTGACGCAGGAGTCGAGGGCCTTGTAGGAACCATCAGGCTTGTCGATCATGACAACCTTGCTGGCTGGTCAAGTTAGCGTTACTCGAGTATGAAAAGAGATCAGGTTACTATACCATCAAACGTGGGCGTCGCTGTCGGCGCTATGGTCGCAGTAACAGTTGCAGTGGTCGAGTCACTAAACTCAAAGTACTCGACCTCACAGATAGACTGAAACACATCCAGAGCATTATTGACAACAGACTCGCTTCCCTTGGGACAATCATCCCGGACACATTTCTGAACATAATTGGCACCATCAATAAAGTTCTTGCCAACTGTGTTTTCAGAACAGACGCAGCCATAGCTCCAACAACTCAGGCTATTGTCGACTTGGGCAATGCAGGTTCTTGCGCACTCGGGAAGGTTCTTGTAGGCTGATGAGGTTTGGGCCTTTGACCAGGTTTCGCCAGAGTTGAGAGCTGTAGTGGAAAACACAAGGGTGAAGAAGAGGAGGGCTTGGAGGTACCGTGAAGGCCCATGTTGTGATACAAAAGAGAAGCCAAGCATTGTGTTCATGTTGTGGTACAAGAAGAGTAAAGATGGTTGCTTGAAGATGGGTAACACCAAGCGATCCTTGGGCCTTTTTCTCTCCAACCCGCCTCCCCTAGACTCCTCCAGATGCCCTCGCGATATGCCTCACTGAGGCTGAAAATACCCTCGCGTTGCCTCACAGTTCGCAATTCCATCAATTGAGCCCCAGCTGAAAACCTCGTATTCTGCCATGCCAGTCGGTAAATACGAAATGTGTTGACTATCAGAAGTAAACGGGCGAGGGCTATTCCCAAGGGGATGATCGCTCGGCATTAGCGTCTGAGCGTCGGTAGTTGCCTTGCATGAAGGTTGTTGAACTATTGTTTTTTATGGTGGTGGCTATGGCAGCCTCATGGGAGAGCCTCGCGACCACCTTTAGATGTGGGCATCTGATAAGGGTATTTAATTGCCCTGGAACTCTAAGAAATGACTTCAATACCAAGATCTATTCATAAGATTATCCTGCTTCAAAATTAACAGCCATGTTTTTGACAAAGACACTCTTCTTGTTCATCCTCATCGCGATCTTCGCCTCCAGCGTTTATGCCGCGGGCGAGTCGACGACTGCGGTTTTCTCTGGCACCATCACAACAGCAACCAGTACCATGCCAGGGTCGACTGGTGCCATCGCAACGGCAACAGACAGAAAAAGTTTTTATTCTCTCTTCCATCACCGCTGCCCAAGAAAAAAGGTATGCCGTTATTTGCTCTCCAAGGCTTGATCCCTCTAACACTACTGCGCAGATCTCCCTCAGCCACCCAACGTGCCGAGTAAGTAATTATCACCCCTCTATCAAAACCCACGCTAACAGCCACAGGGAAGAAAGATATCGAGTACAGATTCCTGGCTCTGATCGCCCTTCCAGCGGTCATCGGCCTCCTCGTGCTAGCATGGACTCGCTTCCGACTGCCAACCTTCAGTCGATGCCCATGCTGGCAGTGCAGACTAGCCATTCCGCATTTCTGTTGGGCACCAGGCAACGCGACTATTCACTGTTGTGTGCTTTGTAGAAGGTGTGAAAGCCACACTGTTAGGCGTGCTGGAATTTAGCTTAGGCAGAGTTTGGGGCTGGAGGTTGCGATAAAGGGGCGATGGAGGGGTCGGTTAGCCAGCCACCAAAACGCCAAACCGTTAGCATCGTGATGACAGACGTGGGCTCGCTCCATTGGATAGAAAAGGATGAAAATTGATTGGTTGCTCTAATTAAGCATAAGTCCTTGCCGTGAATAACTTGACTTTACCCTCCCTTCCCACTATAAAGTATTGTCCCCCTCTTCAGCGGAACTGCGGAGGATTACACGGCTGTTTCCCCGGATGCCAAGCGGAGCTCGAGTGCGGGGTCCGGGGATCGTGACGTAAAGGGTACCACCTCTTCACGATCTCTCCTGACATATTGATCCGTTAATTTGCCGATACTACACTGTTGACAAATGTTACCTTTGTCTTGTCCGATAGTCTTGCCGATGCATCCCGTTTGCGGGGTGAAACGCCGTGTAATTACTCCGTACCTAGTATACTTGAATCCAAAAACCATGAATGCGTGAGGGGAGGCCCAGTATTAAAGGAGCCTGAAGGCGCAACACTTTCGCATCAACACTCTTTCAAGATACACTATTCAAACTCTGCACATCTTTCTTTCATGCCCGCTTAGAAACCATGAAGATTTCTCTTTTATGCGTCGTTGGCATTGCCGCATCTGCCGCGTCAGCGCTCTATACTTCCCCCCATCTACGCCATGAACCTGCTGTCAGAGCTGTGAACAAAGCCTCCAACACATTCGCCCACCCAGGACTTCTCCATTCCGAAGCAGACTTCCGCCGCATCAAGAAGTTTGTTGATTCTGGAAAAGCCCCTTGGTCAGCTGGTTGGGAGAAGCTAGTTGGACGAACAAACCCAGACTACCAGCCAAGACCTCAGGAGGTTGTTGTCAGAGGCAGCACGGCCGAGCTCTCAGAGAACTACTCTATACTGTACCGGGATCTTGCCGCAGCATACGCTCTTGCTATCCGTTGGAAAATCACCCAAAATGCAACTTTTTGCGGATGCGGCTGCTCGCATCATCGATGCTTGGGCTGCGACTCTCACGGATATCCAGGGTACCTCTGACAAGTACTTGGCTTCTGGCCTTTACGGCTACCAGTTTGCCAACGTTGCAGAGATTCTCCGCAACTATCCTGGCTGGAACGGCCTCGAAGCAGCAAGCGAGATGCTCCTTCGTGTATTCTACCCTATGAACCGACGGTTTTTGATTGAACACAATGGCCGTCCTGTAGAACACTACTGGGCAAACTGGGATCTTTGCAATATTGCAACCATGATGAGCATTGGCGTCCTAGCCGACAATCGTACCATCTGGGACGAAGCGATCGAATACTTCAAGCACGGCGAAGGAAACGGAGCCATTGAGATTGCCATCTGGTCCATGCATACAGAAGAAGGGACCGGCAAGAAGTTGGGACAGAACCAGGAAGCAGGCAGGGACCAGGGTCATTCCACCCTCGACTTTGCCTTGCTTGGTGTGATTGCCCAGCAGGCTTATAACCAAGGTGAAGACCTGTTTGGATACTTGGAGAATAGAATTCTCGCTGGGTAAGCCTCCGTTCTTTATTGGCTACTGGAGTATGAACTGACTGTAATCCTAGAATGGAGTATGTATCCAAGTACAACGTCGGCGAAGATGTTCCATTCACAACCTACGTCAACGCAATCCATGGTACACAAACCGAGATTAGCAGTGCTGGCCGCGGAAGCATCAGGCCGATTGCTGAACTCTTTGTCGCTCATTATGGTTCTATCAAGCGCCGTGATGTTAAATGGACTACGGTTTATCGGGACCTTGTCCTTGAGAAGAGCGGTGGAGCTGAGGGTGGAGGGGGTAACTATGAAAGCACGAGCACCGGCTATGATCAGCTTGGTTTTGGAACGCTGTTGTATCGACTTGAGGCGTGAGAATACAACGAAGGCATGGCTTGGTGGAACGGTGGAATGAGGGTATGGCTGTGGGTCTTCAGACTGATGATTATATCTTATTTTATCGTGATGAACTTTCGAGAGTCTTGCCAGAATTTTTTCATCTACCGCACTATTTGACCGAGATCTATTTTGTTCTTTGTTATAGTTGAAGCCTGGCCCTTGATGGGATAACTAAGCCAAAAGACCGTGACCAAGATCGATGATCCGCACGGAACCTGCAGCTATGGCCAATGAATTCCCACGAGATGTGTAGGGTTCTCTTGCCGTGGTTGCATTTCCAACGCGTGAGGCGAACTGTAATGGGACTTACATAGATAGAATCTTGAGACATAGTGTCTGAGCGGAACGGAACATGTCATGTCTTAAAATGGATATCGGTGTTGGCCAGCCGTTGAGGTGTTTATCGATGCATGGTGGTTTCAAAGCATGATACAGTTAAATGTGTCTCATTTGCTAATAGTTATCCTCAAGTAGAGTAGGTTAGGTTAACCACATGACTGCCAACATAAAGCGGAACAAAATCGGATGTAGAATACCACCCAGGCTTTCGCATACCATCCCAAACATGCTGGCCATTGATATCCAACCCTTGAAAGTCAACAAACTCGACCCTGCGATCTTCATTATACCCCGCTATCGCAGGGAGATTACCGCCTTTCCCATTATACGACAAATTTTTGATAGTGACATTGTGGAGACCCCGTCCAGGCCCTGAGCTGTACTTTGAGTTGTAGAGTACTTTGAAGCTGAGAAGAGAGCCGAGTCGAAAGTCTTCAACGCGGATGTTTTCGAAGAGAATGTTCTTGAGGAGATTTTCGTCTGCGACGTTGATTGCTAGGCACCCTTGGTAATCAACCTGCGGCTCCCGATGATCGAGGATATCGATGTTGGAAATGGTGACATCCTCCATTGTTTCAGGGGTAACCGTGTTTCCATGTAGACCAAGATGAATCGGATGAGCTAGGTCAGCCCAAAGAGATGAATCCCGGAGAGTAAGGTTTTTGGAGTCGCCGTAGTAATCCCAGCGGTGTTGATACATGGCCACGCAATCATCCGAGTTGCGCATGAATAGTTTTTCAAGCATCACATTCTGACAACAGAATACGTCGATGCCATCTCCCCATTTCACCGCACTTATCGATCTCAGGCCGGAGACAGTGACGCCGTCACTAGAGCCCATAACGACAGAATAATGGCCAGGGAGGATAACCGTCACACCTTGGACGCGAATATTCTCCGAATAGTTGATAATGATTGCGTCGTAGGGGCTCTTGTAAAGCACCCCGCGTCCCAGGATGGCAGCGTCCGATGCGTTCTGAAAATTGAAGCCTGCCTTGACGAAAGATCCAGGAGCGAGATAGACTGTCTGGCCAGAAGTGATATTGACTTGATCTTTTTCTTCGTGATATCCGGCGCCGTAGTAGATAATCGAAGAGTCTTTTTTGGCATCATCCTGGGTGATAGTGTCTTTCTGGATCTCATCTAAAAATAGATGAAGTACCCTGAAAACATCGCCGTTGACCTCGACTACCAAGTTGGCCGGTTTGTCAAGAGCCAACTTAATAGTGCGACCCTGAACATCCGCTTTGAGGCCATATGAAAGCGGGCGAACTCTAACCGTCTCGATAGACGGATACACCTTCTCGGATGGTTGAATAGAGAGCTCGATGGGGCCATTAAAGTCAAAAAGGCCTACAGCCGTGTCATAGGACAGAGTTGATCCAGTCGTCTGGTTTACTTCGTTGACCTTGGCGCCTATGAGGTCAAGCGACTGCCATTCTTTCCGAGAAGATTTGGCTACTGATCGAACTTTGACTTGAAAGAGATCTGATTTGGTGACTTCTTTGGGCAGGGGGAAGAGTTGGAGGTTGTTCTGCTTTGATTGAACAGCTGCGTTGATGGGGATGATGGTAGTTGAAAGTGCGACTAGCAGGCCAATAGTGGCTCGCCCAAGGCATGAACCCGAGAGAAACATAGTGAAGAATGTGAATAGTGGATAACAATGGGATTCACAGCGACTTGTCGTTCATTATTGAAATGGAAAATGTAGATTGCTCTTGGTAAGAGATATACCACAGTCTTTTTATTGGTGACCTCACGCAGTCAAGAGGGACAGAGTGTGTGTAGTTTGGCCGCAACGGGTCACCTGTCACTGCGGTCTTATGCGTAAGCGTGTTAGACCGCAGCGTCAGAGAGGGCCCGTCCGCGCTCCCTCGTAGGGAGGCAAGTGTCTGTATATTGTAGTAGTGCTATATACAGAGGGAAGGTGGGGCGGGTGAAAGTCGAGTCTT